>CABEEJ010002253.1:0-118053 GCA_901482245.1 Timema douglasi | reverse complement strand
TGTAATTTTGTTTACACAATTTCACCACATGATACACAGGATGTTGCCCTGGATTATTTACAGATGGCACGAGAACAGTGGTTGCAAAATTTCGTCATGCACCCTTGATTTCATAGAAGTTTTCATTTAATTCTGGATCTTTTTATTTTCTGGTTTATTAACATTTTCTCATTTGTTGTAGGAAGCAAGATTACAACTTTGTTTTATTTTAGTTTTTAAAATACTATTGTCACTACATTAGTAAAATGTGTGTAAACCTCAATAGCCAATTTAACGAAGGAATAGCATTCTAGGGTTAAGCTAAACCATAAGTAACAATGAGATTATTATTTTAAAACCGTATTTAATAATGGTATACATATATTTTAAATTAAAGACACAAGTAGTTAATAATGTATAAAAATACAATTACAGTAAAACCTGCCTTAAACGGAATCGCAAAGGTCAAAGATATTTTTTCCTCTAAAGCCAGGTTTCCGATTAATGAAGGTTTACTATAAAAATTAAACTTGGGACATGCACGTAATTGGGAGAGAAATCATAAAAAAAAATACCATACTCATTATTCACACTATAAAAAAATAAACATATGGAAACATTACACTGAACAGAAAAACATTACTCATTTTGTATTTATTTTTTACAGCAGTCAAGTAGGGCTTTCTGCATACACTTTACTCTCTTGGCTGCCTGACTTTCCACAAACACCTTAGCCTGAAAAATCACACTAAGCATATCAGAATCATTCCGTTGTAGGGGAAATGGCTGCAGTTCCTTTAAACTGTTTACAGCATCTTGATACATATTCACGCTACACATTTATTCTTTCAATACAATTCCACTTTCCTCTTCTTCTTCCTCCTCCTCCTCTACTCCTTTCCAACTTTCTTTAAAATTATCAACTAAGGCATCGGTATCCATTGTGTCTGGTCCGGTTGCACGTTATTGTCTATGTTGATGTACTATTCAGCATTGCAGTTATTGAAAGCAGCTTCATTCACGCAGTTTTATTAAGGCCTGCTGGTAATTCTCATTTTCTAAACAAGCATTAACTTCACTCATAGAAAATTCTGCTTTTTAAAAACCCTTTGTCAAAGTTTCTGGCAACAACTTCTTTACAGCTTGACCTATCTAAATAACTGCATCTAGAACCGAGATGGTTCTTGCAAGCTCAGAGGTGGGTGATGTAGAATTCATATTGGTAAGCAAAGATTGCATTAATAATTTACGGCTGTTTACTTTAACATTTTGAATGGTGCTTTGATCCAATGGTTGAGAAAGACATGTGGTGTTTGGAAGAAACCAAGCAAGTCGCCCGTTGTAAAGTTCAATATAGCGGTAGCATATTGAGTTATCCAAAAACAACAAAACATGCAGGTTTTTCTTTTTCATTCCGCCATTTAAAGCCGTTAGCCATTCCTCCATGATCTGTCCACTTCTTCATGTTGAATCTCCACTCAACGGGAAGTTTCCGTATGTCCATGTTTCTGAAGCATCGTGGCTTTGCTGCCTTACCGATAACTAATGGTTTCTCCATTTCATCTGACATAAGACAACATAGAAAAACAGTCAATCTTTCTTTGCACAATTTTCCTCCCAACCTTTTTCACCTTTCCAACACGGTTATTTATTCGGTAGCGCATGAAAGAACAGCCCAGTCTCTTCACCATTTGCTATGTTTCCAGGTTCATATCCCTCAATTATGGAGGGAAGTTTAGCAATCCACTCTTCAATGGTCTCACTATTTACAGCACTCGATTCACCACAAAGTTTGTTAAAAAATTTCGACATATTTTGTGAAAACTCTCCAAACATCCGTTATATGCTTTAAATTAAGTTTTCCCCAGTTTTTTAGCGACCTTTTTATCGTATTCCTGCACCATTGGATCCGAAACACGGTGATTTTTTTGCCCTAACACTGACAAACCACTCCCACACTATTTCATTAATGTCTTTGTTTAAAGTTTTCTTTAGTTTTAGTTTTATTTTTCCATTAACACAGTTTTACCACATATTCAAAATTTCCGTTTTATTCTTTATAATCTCGTACACTTTAGTTTTACCGACGCTAAATATCTTCACGATCTGCTTAACAGATAATTTATCTCCCTCACTTGCATGAATGACTTTTACTCTCTTGTTTAAATCAAGCACAATTCTTATCTTTGAAGCCACAATAAGAACTTACAAACTAAATAAAAAATGCAGGCCTAGAGTCCATATTGAGAAAAATTTCCGCAAGGGACAAACATTTGAATTTCAATATAGGTAGTGCTGTATCCGTTAAAATCTGAATCTTAAAGGTGATTGGCAAGTCATTAGCGTGGAAATTTGGAAGAATGAGAGATAACAATCAAGAGGCAATAACAGTTAACAATTCGGTAAGCAAGGTAGCAATAGAACTAATAAGTAGAAAGGAAATATACCTGACTTAACATTTCAACTCCTAATAATATAAAGGAAGAGTTAGAGAAAACTAAATTCTATTGAATGTATAAGATGTCAAAAAATTTCCAAAATATATCCACCGGAACATTGGAAATTTTCCGTATAAGGGCTTGTATTGAATTCCGTTTCCATGTTAGACAGTTTCCGTTTAATCCAGGGAACTTAGCATGTTTTTCAGCCCTAAAGTCACGGAACAGTAGAATATTTCCGTTCAAGACAAGTTTCCTCTCAATAAAGGGTCCGTTTAAGGCAAGTTTCACTGGATTAATAATGATTAATTTTTCAAAAACAAAAGCTGACCTAACTAAAACAATTATCTAATAGTAAATATTTTAAATTCAAACCCCAAAAAGAGCTTACAAGCTCCCCAAAATAATCTGTAAAGGTAGGAGTCCATCCCACCAAGACTTGAACCAGAACCGAGAGCTACAGTCTCGGATATTAAATAATGCTTCGTCAGATCTCAGCGGTCTAGGAAAGCATGCAGCAAAATTATTGTGAAGAGGAGTTATTAGAACCAATAGAATTATAGTCTGATTTTGTAGGAAGGATAGTAGATGTTAGTTATTCAAGTTTCTAAAACTATTTTAATATATTCATACATCAATATGTCATGTTATTTGCAGCTATTAATTTTGATAGCTATTATTAATACATATAAAATAACACAAATAATGTTATCAAACAAACATCCTAGTAAATATGATTTCAATAGATTCAAACATTTAAAATTGTCTTGATAGCTCTTAAAATTTTTATTTTTATTTTGAAACACTACTCGCCATGAACTATGAATACATTAACTAAGAAATTTTGGGAGGGGCTCGTATGTAAAGCTCCAGTAGATCTTTCCTTAATGTTATATGGTACGGATATAAACTAAATAATATGTATTTGCTCACACCAATGGACCTGGATATCAAGGTTGGGGGATCGATCCCAAGCTTCACGATCCCACCACGTGATAGCTAGGTGTACTATTATTCCCCCCCTTCTCCTCACAAATAAAGGTACATTTTCTAGAAATTATACGCGTCATCATTAAATGTGCCTACCTCGGATCCGGTAAAATAATAAATATACCCATTAATGCACACCTATAACTGTCCACCACTGAGGAATGGAATCGCAACGATTTTAATAACCCCGCGCAAATGGTTTTATTTTCCCTGAAGAACTTCCTGATACAGCAATATAATTAGTCCCCTGAGACAATAAGATGTTTTTACATTTCCACCAAGCCCAGCAGGAGATAAATATTAGGATTTCTCTAGGTGTAAACTTAAAACAATTTTTCATGGCACAAATAAAATGATTGCAGTTGTATTTATATTCTCGCTTAGACTATATTGGAAGCTTTTGATAATTATTTTTATATTTATTTTTAGTAATGCTATGCTATCATTCAAAATTGTAAGTAATAAGTAAACGCTTTCAATAATATTTCACTAAGGATAACTGTATAATTAGATTTTTTGTAAATTGCTGAAAACCCAAAACTATTATGTAATTTTCGTCTTGTGGTTGTGGTAACAAGAATAAAAATATTAAATTCATACCTGTATCTTCTTACAACTGCTCACGGATATAAACTATAAATGCTACATTTGTCTAGTTATCAGGATGAGTCAGATTGATCTACTCCCAACACTATTTTATTTTTTATAGTTAAATTTTTTTTTAAAAATCTGGGAACTATCATTATTCTGCATTGTCACAATAGTCCAAACAAACTATTTAATTATTATCTACAATTAGTTTTCAACTCCAACTCCCCTTTTTTGGTGGTATTCAAGAAAACAATCAATTCTTCAGAGGGGCAAGTCATGCAATTACGAATTACAGAGCATTCAATAACTGAGCTGTGCCAGTAATCAGATGTTTCTGGCAAATCAAATACACCCATAAAAACCAATACTCCTATGTAGTCCATTATTTCTTCCTCAGTAGTTTCATACCAATCTTGATCCAATTTACCTTTTTTTTTGCCTAAACTTGGGATATTTATTTGTATTTTCGGCAAAGTGCTGAAATATGTTATTTTATTACCCAACACAAGTTTAATATAACATAGTTCATTGGAACCTACAGGAAAGTCATGCACAGGATCTTTCCAGATCACCATCACTTATATCAAATAATTCAGGATCTTCATTATCATTATTGCACTCAATATCAATATCGTTATCGTCAGAACTATCAGATTCACTGTCAGATACGTCCTTATTGAGCTCCAAAACAATCATATCTTCTTGTAAAGAGGCCATTCTAAAGGAAAATTAACAGTTAAATTAATAACGCTAAGAAAATAATAAATGTAATACAAGCTAGAACTCTACACTTAAAAAAAAATCAATGTAAAATAGTTAGCAAATAGCCTAACAGATTGATTAGAGATTGCCGAAATACGGTGAGCGTTTTAAGCGTTTAGGACGGGTAAGGGTTAACACCACATTTGTTGGTACATAGTGCAAGGTATACATAAAGTACATCTGAGAACGTAGGCCTACACCAAACATGTTTCCGTTCCCCATGGGGCTCGTGTGCTCCTGGTTGAAAACCACTTGTTCTAAACTATACACCTCATGACCCAAGCCCACTCATTGCATTTTGTATGTAGTTCAGGTATGTCATCACAATAAAACGTTGACGCTAATCATTGTACTTAAACTAAGATAAAAAATTATTATTCCAACTTTTATATTAAACAACATATAAATTATATCTGCTATTGTAAAATATTATTTTTCATTCTACATGGCACATGTTTTGTTAAAATATTATTTAAATTATTTTTTCAATTCCATTTACTCGTATATTTCAATTATTTTTAGCTGCATTTAATATTATAATTCCATTTGAATGATATATGAATATATTATCAATTTTTTTTTTGTCAAACAAAATCCTCATTTTCAAACTTAATTTTCTAACACTTTATATTTTGGTATTACATTTGTTTCATGTTAATTTAACGTAGTCAGACTCCATATACTCTGGAATTTTAATTATTTTTAGCTGTGTTCCATTATTCCCTCTACGCTGAATACATTGTTAATATTATTTTCATATTTTAAAAGTATGAACCTCTACGCTGAAGAAACTGAAAATATTTTAATAGTTGTAAATAGATATTTTAAAACCGATACATAAATCATATCTTCTAATGCAAAATAGTATTTTTTAATTATAATATTAATTTGCTTTGTTTAAAAATATATATTTCAAGTTTGTTTGGTTACTTAGATAAATTATACCATTAATATTGTTGTAAGCTTTTGATAACATTTTGATTAATAAATCAAATCAAACATTTTATACAATGATGGATTAAATAGCTGAGATATTATATTTGTTAGTTACGCTTATAGCCGCATATAAATATCATATTCTTTAAATTTAAAAATGACACCTGTACACAGGAATCGAACCTGGGACTTTTGGCCTAGTCCACTAATGCTCTAACGATTGAGCTATCCCGTGTCTAGGTGTCATTTTTCACTTTAAAGAATAGGATATTATTCAATGACAAATTTAAGTAACTTTCAATCAATGTTGATGGTTGAAAGTAGGCTTCCTATAAAACTCAAACATACTCAACATAACAAACCATGTGGAAATATTTAACAACATTTGTGAGCACATCCATGTCAACCAGCATATACCAATAATAGTTCGCGAGGAACTATTTACACTTTGAGATCTTTAACACAGTACTTTGACCAGCAAAGGTTGCATTCCATTATTAGAAGTGGGTACCCTCAGGCAATGAGCTGTCATAGCATTACCGATTCGTACATTCAAGTCCATGACGCGCGGAGTCCACAGATATCGACTAATCGTTGAGGGTGTGTTCGATGCCTGCCACTAATAGTATTAACCACCGTTTAGTTTTCGCAATCAATCTTTGACGATAATCATTGTACCTAAACTAGAAAAAAAAGTTTTATTTTATTTTTCATATTTATTGATATATACATCAATTATATGTGCTAATGCTAAACACTATTTCTACCTAGCAAGTCCTTTTTTTTTTCAAAATATTATTAGTTTTTACTCCAAATACATGATGTAAATCAACTTAATATTCCAAGTTTTATATTTACTTTTATATATCTGCCAAACAAAATCTTCAATAAATGAATCCGTTTTTCAAACTCCATACACCCTGGGTCCATGGTATTGTAATTATTTTCAAATAGAATTATTATTATAACTACTGTATAAGCTATATTGATTAAACATAATGTATATTTTAAAACGACGACAACTCACCCAGCAGTACCAAGGCTACTCACTATCCCCTCTACAATGATTTCCTTCACGCCGAAGAAACTGTTAATACTATCAAGGTCTACGTTAAAGAAACAGTAAATATTTTAGAACTTGTGATAACTATATTTTAAAGCTATGAGGTCTGCGTTCTAACGTCTTCACCCAATCTCCCTCCTTTCCTATAAATACTAGATCACCTAACTTTTTTTTATTTCAGTAACAAACAATATGAACAAGTTGAAAAATTAATTTTCGGCCATCACCAGTGGCGTCTCTGGTTGTGAACGTTCCTATTTATCGCCTACTTTATTTGTCACTTGGACACAATGTGTGAAATTAAATTTGATAAAAATAACTTACTATTATTTATTATTGCAACCAGGGCTCTAACAAGACGGGCAAGGATCCTACGTAATATTCTGTAGGGGTTTGTGGTAAATGGATGGCATTGGTAGTAACAATTCACAGCTGATTATTCTGAACGGCCCTATGCATGAAGCCAATTATGTAGTCTTCGATCTTTTTACCAGAGGAAGCCATCATCAAAACACTAGCATAATGTACCTTACACGAAATATATTCTTTAAGCGTAAGGGGCAAAGAAACCTTTATTTAAACGTCCACTATATCATGCTGGAATAGAGCCCAGATACAACACTTTCGTGCAAGGTCTACCCTGAAAACACTCGTGTTTTACAGGAGGCCTATACAGACGCCTCAATTACTCTTTACGGGAATAATTTGATCGGTATCAAGCAAGGTACATCTGGATGGTTCCAATATAGAACCCGTACAATTGTTGGATTTCACGTGTACCTACTAACGAAAGGTTATAAAAACACTGACACATCGCAATTACAGATCATTTCTAAACCATGAGTCTCAAGGTAAATTACCCACAATAAGGTGTTGCAAAAGCTATTCAAGCGGATAGAAAGTAGGAGCATTTAAACCCTTACTTTTAACCCCATAAATCAGTGGTGCTCTGGCTAGTTATTCAATAAGTCGAGTGATGGACACACAAAACAATTATATTGATGTCAGCGAAAACATGACACCTTTACGAGCAACACCACCAGCAAGCGTCAACGGCCACCGAAGTAGACATCAGCCCCAACTCAGAACGTTTTAGAATATAGTATTTCCTATCCCTGCTATACTGTACAGTTACGTAAAAAATCTGAACTTTTACTTGACCATTGTTTTCCGAGACAGTATCATGTGGGATGTTGGTGGGGAGGTGATAATAAATGACACACCTCTCAGAGGAGCCAATATTGTGGATTTGATTAGTAATATTGTTCGCTGTCTATTCTTCTAGACCATGACATAGAATAAAACGTTAGTCCTTTAAATTTTTCCCTCACCTGAGTGGAAGTCAAAGGCCGAGGGCGTCCTCCATCGACATTGGTCGGGGAGGTTTATTGTCGGAGCTAGGTAACATATCGGTGTTATAACTCAGCCATACTAATAGTGGTCGAGGAGGTTGATTGTCGGAGCTAGGTAACGTATCGGCGTTATAACTCAGCCATGCTAATAGTGGTCGAGGAGGTTGATTGTCGGAGCTAGGTAACGTATCGGTGTTATAACTCAGCCATACTAACAGTGGTCGAGGAGGCTTATTGTCGGAGCTAGGTAACATATCGGTGTTATAACTCAGCCATGCTAATAGTGGTCGAGGAGGTTGATTGTCGGAGCTAGGTAACATATCGGTGTTATAACTCAGCCATACTAACAGTGGTCGAGGAGGCTTATTGTCGGAGCTAGGTAACATATCGGTGTTATAACTCAGCCATACTAACAGTGGTCGAGGAGGTTTATTGTCGGAGCTAGGTAACATATCGGTGTTATAACTCAGCCATGCTAATAGTGGTCGAGGAGGTTGATTGTCGGAGCTAGGTAACATATCGGTGTTATAACTCAGCCATACTAACAGTGGTCGAGGAGGTTGATTGTCGGAGCTAGGTAACGTATCGGTGTTATAACTCAGCCATACTAACAGTGGTCGAGGAGGCTTATTGTCGGAGCTAGGTAACATATCGGTGTTATAACTCAGCCATGCTAACAGTGGTCGAGGAGGTTGATTGTTGGAGCTAGGTAACATATCGGTGTTATAACTCAGCCATGCTAATAGTGGTCGAGGAGGTTGATTGTCGGAGCTAGGTAACATATCGGTGTTATAACTCAGCCATACTAACAGTGGTCGAGGAGGTTGATTGTCGGAGCTAGGTAACGTATCGGTGTTATAACTCAGCCATACTAACAGTGGTCGAGGAGGCTTATTGTCGGAGCTAGGTAACATATCGGTGTTATAACTCAGCCATGCTAACAGTGGTCGAGGAGGTTGATTGTCGGAGCTAGGTAACATATCGGTGTTATAACTCAGCCATACTAACAGTGGTCGAGGAGGTTTATTGTCGGAGCTAGGTAACATATCGGTGTTATAACTCAGCCATGCTAATAGTGGTCGAGGAGGTTGATTGTCGGAGCTAGGTAACATATCGGTGTTATAACTCAGCCATACTAACAGTGGTCGAGGAGGTTGATTGTCGGAGCTAGGTAACGTATCGGTGTTATAACTCAGCCATACTAACAGTGGTCGAGGAGGCTGATTGTCGGAGCTAGGTAACATATCGGTGTTATAACTCAGCCATACTAACAGTGGTCGAGGAGGTTGATTGTCGGAGCTAGGTAACGTATTGGTGTTATAACTCAGCCATACTAACAGTGGTCGAGGAGGCTTATTGTCGGAGCTAGGTAACATATCGGTGTTATAATTCAGCCATGCTAACAGTGGTCTAGGAGGTTGATTGTCGGAGCTAGGTAACATATCGGTGTTATAATTCAGCCATGCTAACAGTGGTCGAGGAGGTTGATTGTCGGAGCTAGGTAACGTATCGGTGTTATAACTCAGCCATACTAACAGTGGTCTAGGAGGTTGATTGTCGGAGCTAGGTAACATATCGGTGTTATAATTCAGCCATGCTAATAGTGGTCGAGGAGGTTGATTGTCGGAGCTAGGTAACATATCGGTGTTATAACTCAGCCATGCTCATAGTGGTCGAGGAGGCTTATTGTCGGAGCTAGGTAACATATCGGTGTTATAACTCAGCCATACTAACAGTGGTCTAGGAGGTTGATTGTCGGAGCTAGGTAACATATCGGTGTTATAACTCAGCCATGCTAATAGTGGTCGAGGAGGTTAATTGTCGGAGCTAGGTAACATATCGGTGTTATAACTCAGCCATGCTCATAGTGGTCGAGGAGGTTGATTGTCGGAGCTAGGTAACATATCGG
Organism: Timema douglasi; assembly: GCA_901482245.1. Taxonomy (NCBI): domain Eukaryota; kingdom Metazoa; phylum Arthropoda; class Insecta; order Phasmatodea; family Timematidae; genus Timema; species Timema douglasi. Next base: position 108,033 of record CABEEJ010002253.1, on the reverse strand, counting down.
TGTTAAAACTCAGCCATACTAACAGTGGTCGAGGAGGCTTATTGTTGGAGCTAGGTAACATATCGGTGTTAAAACTCAGCCATACTAACAGTGGTCGAGGAGGTTTATTGTTGGAGCTAGGTAACATATCGGTGTTATAACTCAGCCATGCTTATAGTGGTGGAGGAGGTTTATTGTCGGAGCTAGGTAACATATCGGTGTTATAACTCAGCCATACTAACAGTGGTCGAGGAGGTTTATTGTTGGAGCTAGGTAACATATCGGCGTTATAACTCAGCCATGCTAATAGTGGTCGAGGAGGTTGATTGTCGGAGCTAGGTAACATATCGCTGTTATAACTCAGCCATGCTAAGAGTGGTCGAGGAGGTTTATTGTCGGAGCTAGGTAACATATCGGTGCTATAACTCAGCCATGTTAACAGTGGTTGGGAAGTAGTTGGGTAAAGCTAGACCTCATATTTATGTTTAACTCAGCCCCTGATACTTTTTACCTGTGTTTTTCTTTAAATGTCCAACATAGCTTTTCCTTACTTAGCCTAAACTAACCATGTGTAAATTGGGAAGGCAATTTTGTTTATTTATGGGGGCAAATTATATTCTTGGCCAGGGCCAAAAAAGCACCCCAACATGATTAGTTGGGAATAAATTCTTTTTCACGTTTTGATTCAATAGAGTATAATTTTTTTAACTAAATTGTTTTAATGCACTTTTACGCTTTTATATAAAAAACACTTTTCTTGACTATTGAATTAATACCCTCAAAACTAATCTTATCAATAGACATTAAACTGAGAAACACATTTTTCTCCTTTCAATTACATTATTCCCTTTTATGTTGTAGTCTCTGTATTCTCCTATATGGCCTCTTGACCTATAACCTAAAGTCCTCTTCTACCTTCTTGCTTGAATGCCACATATATTGATGAAATGAAATCGATGGTAACCGTACCTACGCAATGGACCTTAACTCAAGTTCGCTAAAGTGCACAGTTTTCATGTTGTCAGGTTTTGATTATGATGCTCACATAAAATTCCCCTCCCCCTTCTTTCTCGTGGTTTTGCAAGTGGATCAGAAAAAGGGGTTTCACATAGGGGTTTTTGAAATTTTAAGTGTCATTTTGTAACTTTTCTGACAGTTGTAAAGTTCTTAGTTTTCGTGGGAGAGGATGACCTTCTATTTTCTCAAAGTCTTCATATTTTTATTTCAACTTAACACTTCTGCTATCACTTTTAATACTTTTAAAAATAATCTATAGGCTATGGCATGTTTTAATCCAATAATTAAAACCAAGATATTATGGTTAGTTGGTAGAGAGACAGTTGAATTATTTGATGTATTTGGTCCCCTATGAATGGATTATTTAGTTCAAACCCTCGATTGAGAAACCCTGGAAACGAAGACAAATAATCTAATTCCCGAAATGTCATATTTTTCATTTTCTTGTTAACGTTTTACTCTCTTTAACATTTTATAAAACATTCTAAAGTAATTGAAGTAAGGAGTGGTAATAATTAAAGTTAAGACTTAGATAGGAAACTCAGGAAATAACTATAACAAAATATTAAAAAAATAATTTAATGAATTAGATAGTTTCAAAATTAGTAGATGAATTAAGTGACATTAAAATGCAAAAAGATTAATTATGATTTGCTTCTAATGAGCAACAAAATGTCATATATGAAAATTTCAATAAACTGATATAACATTATCAACTAAACTAAATCATAGATTGACAAGTCTAAAATACACATATTACAAATTAAAATTGTGTTACACAACTTGGATACAATAAATTAAGGACTAAACAAATTTTAGAATTCAACTGTGTTATAAATAAATTATAAAATTTTAATTAGTAGGTTAACATCTCCTATATGAAGTTTAAAAAGTGATTAAATGTTCTGGTTACAAATTTTTGAAGAATATAGTTAATTTTAATTTTAAGGTTATGTATAAAATCTAAGCCTTATCTTATTTCAATCCCATTACTTCTTGTGATAATTAGCCATAGAAGGATGCTGATTTTTATTCTTCCGGCATGTTTCGGTATATAAATATCATACATCTCTAAGTCATAACGACAATTTATGTCCCGCACAACGACTTGTTTTCATGATTATGGTATTTATACACCGAAACATGTCGGAAGAATGAAAATCAACATCCTTCTATGGCTAATTATCACAAGGAGTAATTTATTTATAACACAGTTGAATTTTAAACTATGTTTTGTCCTTAATTTATTGTATCCAAGTTTTGTAACATAATTTTAATATGTAATACGTGTATTTTAGACTTGTCGTCAACCTATGTTTTAATTCAGTTGATGATGTTACATAAATTTATTTTAAATTTTGTTTTGTCTTTAATTTATTGTATCCAAGTTTTGTAACACAATTTTAAACTGTAATACGTGTATTTTAGACTTGTCGTCAACCTATGTTTTATTCAGTAGATGTTGTTATATCAATTTATTGAAATTTTCATATGACGTTTTATTGCGCATTAGAAGCGAATCATTATCAATATTTTTGAATTTAAATGTCACATAATTCATCTACCAATTTTGAAACTATCTAATTTCTTTTTTAAAAAAATTAATATTTTGTTATATTGATTTCCTGAGTTTTCTATCTAGGTTTTTACTTTAATTTTACTCTATTTGATAATATTTTAATTGCTTCTTTCTTTCTATAAGAGGTATTGTGATTGTGTCTAAACATTGTATTAATTAATTAATAGGACCAACACTTTTTTGTATATCAGCCAGTTTTCAAAAAAAATATACCTGGGCCGTTGGCAACGTGAAAAAACACATCACTCTCGTCTGACCGATGACAGCAATTTTGGTGTTCGAATCGCGGTTGGGTGTAGTGAGGAATATTATTTTCCTTAATGAATTCTCATTTTCTCTCTCCTTGGAAATGTGTATATATTTCCTCTAATTTTTACCGTCCTCATCCATACTCCATTAGTGTAACCATGTTGATAACCCAAACAATATGTAATATAATATGATATTTATAAATAAGTAAAAATGGTTACTAATGATAACTGATTTAAAAGGTAGTGCAGACCACCAGAAACTAAAGATAAACTACCCGTTTTGGTGGTCTGATAGTCCAAGCTGCCACTCTCACAATATATAGGACTATCGGTCACTGGTAGGTAAGGGTTAGAATTCCGGTATAGTTTAGATCGGGTGGTATTCACTAAACAGTTTTCCACTCTCCATCCACACAAATTCTCACATACCTCCCATATATATAGCCTTACTCGTTCCTAGCATGTTAGTATATTAATGCATATAACCCGAACGAGTAGTGAGATGCAGTGACGAAACAAGAGATGAACAGCTGCTTTTTAATGTGTTACAACCCGACTGTGTATGCCAACAGCTGGATACGGCTGGACACACTTGGCGGTATCGGTGGACGTGGACGCCGGCACCGTGACGCTGATACAGGACTGCCAACCTCCACGCCAACAGCCATTAGCTGGCAGCTCTTCGGCCTCGTCCAGAGTTGCAATCAGCATTCCAGACGATGCTCTCGTCTACTTCAGACAAGAGCCTGGCTTCAAGAAGAAGTTTTTGGTGAGTGTAATACGGATAGGAGAATTTAGTAAAAATAGCTAGTTTCCTCACAAACAACTATGAATGATTAAACGATACAAAATAATAATAAATGGTACTAAACAATCGCACAAACTTTATCATTTAATGTGGGTTTTTATAGTTTTGAGTAAAATTATACAAAATAGTATTTCAATAAACATCTTAATGTCAGGTGCGTACTCTTAAGGCAGCAAGAAAGTATCAATCGCTCTCAGGCCACATGTTTTATGACACAATAGTTGGTGTAGTTTTATAGAACTACTTCTCTATTCTGTATAAGCTTATACTATCTCTAGCCCTTAACCTACACCTACACTTTGTCATGTCAATAAAAAGATGGGGGACATTACGAAACTTCTTATCTTAAAGTAAAGAAGATCATTTCCCTGCTGCTAGTTCTCAAATAGATTATCATGTCAACTGTTGAGACTATAAAACAACTAATGTGTTTGTTAGAGGAATCTTATTCTCATAGCTCAGCAAATATGCTTAAAAAGTCGTATATAAAGGGCTAGTTTTATATTTTCACTCATTTTTTTCTATTAATAAAATCCAAATTAGAGGTTCGTTAAAGAAAAAGAGCCCTATCGGAATCTATACTTTATTTTGGCTTGAACCATATTTTGAAATAACCAATCCCAGAATTAAATATCGCAGTATAGCTGAACGTCTCCGCAGTAATCTCGCTTACCGAGGCGGCTCCCTTAGGACGCATTGAGTTTATTAACTTCTTCAACAAGGATTGTCTACAGTGACATTTTGGAAGACGTGATTTCAATCAACATGACTACATTCACAAAAATATATTAAATTTTGAAAATACGATTAAAAAGAAAAAGTTTATCTTAAAATATATGATAATTTTTAGTTTAAAAAAAATGTGATCTATCTTACAATATATTTCCAAAAACTGTTATCACATACCATATAACTTTTTTTTAGCACTGCGTCTTACTACTAATTTGGGTTAAAAGCTATGTTTTATTTGTTGCCGATTGGCTACACGAATGATAATACCTAAGAGATGAACTATGATAATTTCCTTCCAACAAGGTGGTCCGACAATTCCGACAAACGAAAGTGCTTTGGAGTGATCTTGAAGATGGACAACATCGTATACGAGTCTAAAGACTCTTGCTATGAATCTAGATGAGTATCAAATGTTGTTTGAGTCTGAATGAAAAATATTGCCACAAAAAATTACAGTAAATAACTAGACGCAAACGTTAAATATGACTCGAATCAGGCGTGAAAGTTGATACTTCTCCCGTACGCTAACCATAACTAAAATATAATAACATAAGAAAAAAAACACGTTTTGAAGGCCGTATATTCTAACGCGCTCCTCTCACAATAAACTAGACTGCTGATGACGGGGAGATCGAGGTTTGAATCTTGGTAAGGTGCTCTGAGGGTGTTTTTTACTAAATGGTTTTCCACTCTTCCTCCTCATAAGGGCGTATACACTTCCTCGAAATTCTAATCCTAATCCCTTAAACTCTTTGGCATAATAATAATAATAATAATAATTATTATTATTATTAGCACCGCGTCTTACTACCCGTTCGGGTTATACGCACTTACGCTTATATGTAATGGTAGGGTGATTGTGAGATGAAATGGAGGACCTACAGTTTAACGTGGAATCCGAACCACGGTGGAGGCCTGGCATTCCCCACATTCACAAGATGTCTTGTCAGAGGTGAAGGAAGGGTTAGGTAATCAGATAAATCTATGCCGGGACCAAGGATTGAACCCGGCCGCCATCATAGAAATCTGACACCTTACCCCTAGACCGCCAGGTCACCCCATAATTAGTACATAACCACATAACCTAAACGTGTAATAAGACGAGTTGCTTAAAAAGAAATATGAAAATAAAAGTAAGGTTATAACTCAACTACATATCATGTAGTTGAGTTATCCGTCTAGCTTCAATACATAAAGTTTTGTATATTTTCAAACTGACCCTGGCGTATTTGTGCAGCGACATGTCCTTGAAGACTACCTTCACCCCATACTTACAGACGTTATGGCAACATTCCACGAATCCTCCGCTGATGCGTAGTAGCATGCAAAGTAAGGCACACCTAGGTCGAGACCACCTAAATTCAGTTGAGATAAGTTTCGTGCGTGCCCGTGAAAAGAAATAGCCCAATTTCACCTTTTAATACTGCGTGCTTTGAATAATTTTTAAGTGCCAAATCATGATACGAAGTTGAATTTCCTGGATGGTACTTGTGATTTCCTCACCCTGATGCTAGTTTACGAAACTTTGAGAGATATCCAGGCTTATAGGGTCGTAAAGGAATATATGGGGGACACGATAAGTGCACTGATTCTAGAAGAAAGATATCACCGTGTAAAAAATTTAGTTTAGATTTACTTTTAAAATGTTAAGCCTTAAAGTTTTGATGGATTTTCGTAACATTAAAAATTAAGGTTTAACTATTGTTTTGACTTCAAAAACTGTTATTTTATAGTTCTTTGAATCATTAGGACTCTGCTTTAAGTTTTAGGATGGGAGATTATTCTTGTTATCACTCGCAATCCCATTAAGTTTTTTTTTGTTGACAAGCGACTCTAAAAAGAAACGTGTCGTGTAAAATAAATATTGCAAGGTTGATGCAAACTCAATTTCATGTTCTTCATTGCCTATATCATAGGTTTTTATGGTTGGAATTAAGGATGTTGGAGAATGATACAAAAGCAGTACTGCCCGACTAAAGTACCTTTGCCCCCTATTCTGTTGGCAAACGTTGTTCAGAATATTTATGTGTTTAAAAGTTTATGTCGATGGTTTTAAATAAGTTTGAAATATTTTGAGGCTTCTTATACTTTTTATACTATATAAAAATAAATAATTAATACAAGAATGATATGTTATAAAAGATCAAATATTTAAACCAGCGTTAAATTATGTCAAGGATACACATTTGCATACACTTTATTATCTTAAATAGTTAAGGTTTGTAACACAATTCTCAAAAATAGGATTTCAGTAAACTACTATCAAGTAGGATTTCCCCATAAAAACAAACACCACATCTTGTTAATCACAATAAACTTTCTTAATATGTGCATTCTAAACAAAATCGATCATATATTTTAGAGACTTTAAATTTTCAAAAACTATTTATTTGCAAGCTAACCTAAGTTAATTATAGTTCGTAAAACTAAAGCGCTTATTTATTTATCATTGAAACAATTCCCAGACATTCATTTTTAATTAAATCTTCAAGCCAGTTTCAAATGTCAAACTTTCTAAAATATGTAATAATGTATTATTATTTAAAAAAATAAACAAAACTACTATTATTTATCATGTAAAATAAACCCCAGAAACCAAATTTGAACAAAATTATTGTAACTATTAAAAAAATTTTTTTTTTTCATAAACTCAGTCATCAGCAAACAATTATAATATATATATATTTACACACACATACACTTAAATATATTTTAATTTAAAAACACTTACCAGATAACCATTTTTAACCAAAACTTTGGAGCAATTTTTATAAAATTTAAGATTATTATAAAACAATATCATTAAACTAACTTTAGTGAATCTTCGCCCGGAAAACCAGTAGGTCCATACAGTTTTATCTGTAATGTCAACACACTCCTCAGATATACGTCCTAAACAAAATCGTTACAGCCATTTTCGATGGATTTAGAACTCAAAGAAATCACTCGTCAATCAACTACCCTTAATATAAGAGATAGAGTCGAAAAAAATAATATTTCTGAAATATAGAATTATAATATCTAAATATCAAGACTAAACAAAATACAAAATTGGTTTCGAGATTAATCTAAACATTTTATATTACTATTATACTCGTTAAAGCAATCGTTCTCGTTTCAAAATATATTACATGTAAATAGCTACCCACTTGGGATTTCAAAAAGGATTTTCCAGTTAAATAAAATATATTAAAAATTAGAATAAATAGTTTCTGTCATAAGCGTTGATTTGATCACTTTGTTTCTTTTTCTCGAGTGTTTTACATTGTTCCTACATTAGAATTTTTCTTACTTTACTTATTCTTTGCCTTCCTTACCTAGTTCCCGCTAATTATATAGGATATAAATACGGCATGCTATTTAAGTTTATTCTTGTTTAATCGCAATATTTACAATTCTCCTTTGTTTTCTAGGGAACGATGCAAGTGGCTAAGATACAACCATTGACACGTAAAAACCATCTCCCCTGGATTTGTGAAGCCGTGCCTAAGAAGCAGCATTACGTCACACAACAGTGACCACCTGGTATGATCGGCACCAAAGATAATCAGAGGGAAATAAATAACCTCTCGTTGATATAAAGTGCTCACAAAGACACTTTTCCACGATTATGAACATTCGAGGCGATTCAATCTAATGGTTATCATTTTTACAAATAGAAAAATTAAAATATGCCTCATTTAGTTAATTTGACAACGCTATCTAATTGTCTAATTGTAATTATAGACAACAGGATAACATTAAATTTCATAAAAATGTAAGTACATTTTTTAATTTAATTTAAATTACTACAAATCAAATTTGTATATTTTGTTATGTTTACGTACTAATTATTTGTACATATACTGTTGTGAGTAGTTTTATATTTTTTATTCTTAAATATTGATGTATTTATTTTGGTTTCGATGTGAGTATTTACTTTTCTCTTTGTTACTGGATCACTATGGCAAGCTGACACAATGTTAATCTCTTAAATACCCCTGGACGGTAAGGCCCATTTTTACATTTTAGTGTTCAAGGTCCTTGTAACGTAAACTACTGTTAAGTCTAACATATAGTTAAACTAGTCGTTTAGTTTTTAAACTAATTCTACACTTTTGATCAATCAGTAGCATGTTTGTCTACTTTGCTAAGGGTCCCGGTTTTGATTCCTGGAATGACTGAAAAATTTATCGTTGTGGAAATGTGGGTAACCCCTTTCACAGTGATAAAATAATGGCCGGAGGCTTGGTGTTGTGTCTGTTCTAGATTTAAATTTGTTGATAAATTGTGTATTGTTAAAATAAATCAGTTCAGAATGGAAACGTTAAATACCTAAAATAAAAATATCTACACTCGTCTCTTAGAGTGTTCATGTTAAACACGGCTTCATTTAGTTATACTGTAGTTTAGTTATTAATATTATGCTACTTACATAATAATTATTCATTTATAAATAAAATAGCTCATAATAGACATTTATGTTCCAGTCACTCGATAAAAGGGCAAACTTATATTTTGGCAACTAAGCTGGGGAAAAAAGTAGACAGGTAATTTACTAGCTATTACATTTATTCTTCAAAATTCGATTCTACAAATTCACGATTTTTTTTAATCCATACCTTAAATGGATGATAAGAACAGCTTACAGAGTAATTCACCTGCATCACCCTGTCGAGAGAGGAGACAAACTGCAAGGAAATAATACTAAGAATATCACACTCGATGCACTTCTCTTGGATACTAATCTTGGTATACCCGTCAACGCTGACAAATGCATTGTTAAAGGAGCGAAGTTCAAGCTTTGAAGGTACCTGCGACTGCGGCTGGAGTCGCGCAGCCACGGCCGCAACATACTGTGGAACAGTTTTAGATATTTTGAGGGAGGAAGGAAATAACAAAATAATTTTTATGTGGTTGTAGAGAAGAAAGAAAAGAAAAAAAATGTGAATATATGACTGAAGATCGTTGTACTTTGGATGTTTTAAAATTAATACTCATTGATGTTAGGATACTATTTCACACATCTCCACATCTTGCGAGTGGATCATTAACAGCTCCTGTTTTCATGGTTTAATTTTTTTTTTTACTAGATTTACATATAAAATTCAATAAAAAATACGCCGTGTCGCTACAACTCTAGCACTGTCGTTACGGCTCTAGCCGTCGGCACTGCTCACTCCACCAGTGCTGCATTAGGCTGCGTTTACATTGGATAAATGTTAGTACAAAAAATACTTCATAAGAAATCTTACGAACTCTCACGAATTCTTATTAAGTCACAGTAAGTAAACAACTCAATAGATTTGTATGTGCGTGCTTATATTTCTTGCAATATATTCTTACGAGCTAGTACGAAGTCTTACGATTTTTCCACGCGAACAGAATATTTTGTTTTATCATCAGATTTCGTAAGAAAATATAAGTGTTTGGTGTCAAACTAGATTGTGAGGATCTAATATTATTGGTTGCCGATAGATCATTATGGGATTAAAAATGTAAGCAATTACATAATAAAGAGCTGAACAAAAAATTATGGAATGAAGTGTCAGGGAACATGAAATCAATTGTAAATAACGTTATATGATATATTTTAAACGTGCACCGTAGAAAGAAACTGATTAAAAAAATAATATAATCTCAACAAAATTAATAATGCAAATTGTTTATTGAATCACGTAAAAATAAAACTCTTTTTTATCTTTTTTTCTCCTTAAAAGCACGATTTATTTATTATAGTTCACGATTAAAATATTGTACAAATTTATTTCTAATTTAATATGCTGTTTTAGTAGCCCTGTTGATACATCGTGGTCCTTTACTTTTGTTTCGAAAGTGGTGTAGATTTTCATTGTTTTCAAAATCATCTGGTAGGCCTTGTAAATCAATAATAATGTTATGAAGTAAGCAAATTTTTTTACAATTAAATCGAATTTTTCAGGAAAATTTTCTATTTCCGTTTTGAGAATTCTCTATTTTGAGGTAATAATACCGAAAGTACATTCAATAAGGCGTCTTGCTCGGGAAAGACTGTGATGAAAAACTAATTTCTCTATAGAGAGGTCTTGTCCATAAAATGGTCTCATCGATTATGTTTTTAAGGAATATGCTGCATCTCCTACTCATACATGTGAAACCATTATGTCTGTATTTTGCAAGATCCTTTCCGGCGGTATGTTGAGTATGTTTGAATATTTATGGAGTAGTGGTGGTTTAACAGGTTTTAAAATATAATCGAACGCAGATTGTTTCATTCGAATTTATTCAAATAAATTCTGGTCATCACTTCTGAGTTTGTACAACGATCTGGGGAATTCCCCGTTCTCATTCCTTGATGAAAAATAGCTTTTCACCCATTAACGTTTCTTGTCTAACAAGAGAACCTTCAGCGCGGGACTATCCAAAAAGTAAAATTCAAACAACAGATCCATTGCACTTGGTTGGAACAACAAACGTTCTGAAGATTCTGTAAGTACTTTTACAGCAATTTGGCATCCAATGTAACCACTATGTCTTACGAACATTTTCTGACCTATTTGTACGAATATTTAAGAAACATTTTTCGTATGAATTCTTATCCAATGTAACCGCCGCATTAGGCTGTGTGCATGCCGAGGAGCTCACACATCGCTCATCACTCCTATCTCCACACATCGATCATCACTCATATCTCCACACATCGCTCATCACTCATATCTCCGCAAATCGCTCATCACTTCTATCTCCACACATCGCTCATCACTCCTATCTCCGCACATCCCTCATCACTCATATCTACGCACATCGCTCATCACTCATATCTCCGCAAATCGCTCATCACTTCTATCTCCGCACATCCCTTATCACTCATATCTCCGCAAATCGCTCATCACTTCTATCTCCCACATCGCTCATCACTCCTATCTCCGCACATCCCTCATCACTCATATCTCCGCACATCGCTCATCACTCATATCTCCGCAAATCGCTCATCACTTCTATCTCCACACATCCCTCATCACTCATATCTCCGCACATCGCTCATCACTCATATCTCCGCACATCGCTCATCACTCCTATCTCCACACATCGCTCATCACTCATATCTCCGCATATCGCTCATCACTCCTATCTCCACACATCGCTCATCACTCCTATCTCCACACATCGCTCATCACTCCTATCTCCGCACATCGCTCATCACTCCTATCTCCACACATCGCTCATCACTCCTATCTCCACACATCGCTCATCACTCCTATCTCCACACATCGCTCATCACTCCTATCTCCGCACCTCGCTCATCACTCCTATCTCCGCACCTCGCTCATCACTCCTATCTCCGCACCTCGCTCATCACTCCTATCTCCGCACCTCGCTCATCACTCCTATCTCCGCACCTCGCTCATCACTCCTATCTCCGCACCTCGCTCATCACTCCTATCTCCGCACCTCGCTCATCACTCCTATCTCCGCACCTCGCTCATCACTCCTATCTCCGCACCTCGCTCATCACTCCTATCTCCGCACCTCGCTCATCACTCCTATCTCCGCACCTCGCTCATCACTCCTATCTCCGCACCTCGCTCATCACTCCTATCTCCGCACCTCGCTCATCACTCCTATCTCCGCACCTCGCTCATCACTCCTATCTCCGCACCTCGCTCATCACTCCTATCTCCGCACATCGCTCATCACTCCTATCTCCGCACATCGCTCATCACTCCTATCTCCGCACCTCGCTCATCACTCCGATCCCCGCACATCGCTCATCACTCCTATTCCCGAACTTCACTCATCACTCCTATCCCCACACATCGCTCATCACTCCTATCCTCACACATCGCAATGATGAGCGATGTGTGGAGATAGGAGGGATGAGCGATGTACGGAGCTAGAAGTTATGAGCGATGTGCGGGGATCGGAGTGATGAGTGATGTGCGGAGATAGGAGTGATTAGTGACGTGTGGAGATAGGAGTGATGAGAGTAATGTACGGAGATAGGAGTAATGAGCGATGTGTGGAGATAGGAGTGATGAGCGATGTGTGTGAGATAGGAGTGATGAGAGCGATGTACGGAGATAGGAGTGATGAGTGGTGTGTGGGGATCGGAGTGATGAGCGATGTGCAGAGATAGGAGTGATGAGCGATATGCGAGCTCCTCGGCATTCACGCACCCTTACGTGTCGCCATCGCCTCGCGTCGCAAACCAAACTCAAACTGTGCAAGTGCGAAGACTGTGACTCCAGCCGCAGTCACAAGTAACTGTCACAGCTTAAACAACACACCTGTAGATCGAATACCTAGAGACCTATCGGCCTTGTCCGTGTTTATGGCTACAACCAATAAATTTAAGGTCAGTATGGAGGCAACGGGAGAACAAGTCAGTGTTTTTTACTGTTTTATAGCAAAACGTTTGTTTTTTTCAAAATATATCAAATTTTGCTTCAGTACAAAAAGAGAGTTTAATTTTCTTGCCATGGTAATACCAGCCAACAGTGGTTGAGTGTATGTCATAAGCATAATGGCGTTATCTAAAAACCTTTTTAAATGAAGAGAAAATTTTTCTTGAAATTCCAGGACACTCTTTACAGATGTTCAACGCTTAGGTCATCATGTGAAGAAAATTAAACTCTATGTTTGTAAAAAAGATTATTTTATTTATTTTGACTATAAAAAACGTTTTGATATAAATACTGAAATAAACACTTTTTTCTTTCGTTCCCCCAACTTAAGAGATAACATTGCATCAATCTAATTATACTTTACTTTTATTAAATTATGTTGATGTTAGTAAAATACTTAACACGAAATAAGTGTTATGAAAACAATTAAGTAGAATGTTTATTGTTAATAAAAGGTATTTTTCAGTTAAACATACAACGTTAATACAAGTTAACTTTAATGTTAATTGAACTTGGAAAAGTATTACTAGTGGTCATTACCATTCTGATCCAAAGCAAATAATAGACGGTGTCAAAATGATTACATTGTTCAAGTGAACCCTAATGAATTTTCCTCCTTGATTTAACTTTAATCTAATGTAGGCCTATATGTTTTGGATCTAGAAGGCATGAATATTAGCTTGGATATGAGAAGGAACTGATAAATGAATTATTTATAAAATGTCAGGTCGTGTATATTATGCGTGTGTGATTGTTTTTGTATGCATGGAACTTTTATGGACATAATGTTGGACCTACAATTGGTTACGTTTTTTCATATATTTGAAGAGGTAAGGTAAAAACATTATTTTTAATATTTTTATTAATAGATTATAGAATACAACTGATTTAAAAAGGAGGGTGGCAATTTATATATAGTATATACTATACAGGTTTTTCAGGAACTTACAGCCCAAACAGCAGATATACAGTAGAGCGTCGGAAATCCGTACGTCAAAAATCCGGAGCGTCGCAAATCCAGATCGGTGGTGAGAGCAGGTAGGGGAGGTAGAGGAAGGTTACCAGCTGTGGTATAGTTGCCTTGTGACGTTTTAGTGTGCGAGTTAAAACGGTACATATTTTTACTTTGTTAATTATGTCATCATTATCAAATAAAGAGGATAAGTTAGAAATTCTACAAAGACTGTCTAAAGGGGAAAGTGGTGCATCTCTCGCTAAAATATATGGTGTGGGAACTTAAACCATTAGTGAAATTAAAGCAAAAAAAGAAAGTTTGCCACGTTTTGCTTCAAAACTAGATTCTGAAGAAGGTTCACAGAAAAGAAAAACCACACGTATACGTATGTATACAGTTATTGAAAGCACATTTGAAAATCCGGACAATTCAGTAATCCGGATGGGTCCCGGTCCCGATCGATCCGGATTAACGACGCTCTACTGTAGCATGTTTGAAGCAAATAAATACAAAATCCTATAAGCTTACATACAGAAAACTATGCTAACTAATGCCATTAAATTGGGTTCAAAGATTCAGTGTTCAACGCCGGGATCGCAAAGAGGATCAAATGTGCGTGCACAATAAGTTGTACAGGAGTTAGGCGCGAGGCACCGCACATGTAATAATAATTGGAAGCACTTTCTATGATGTAGGACAGATAATGATGACCCTCAGAACGTATTCGCATTTTTAGATGGACTGGTGTGTTGTTTACTATTATCTGTAGTATGTTCTGCTGCCTTGCTCCAAGATATTGATCTGAGTAGTGCCGCACGCCTAACACGATTGATGACAATGTGTATTGTCCCTTTATTCTTTGTAACGTAAACTAGAAATATATTATTATAAGAATGTTTTGACTTTGAATAGATGAACATATATTTTAGTTAAACATCCCCCTGGGCGTTTTAAATTAGTGTTTCGTTGTTACGAAACAGATCAACACAGATGACAAAAGCTTACTCCATTTGATGTCTTTTTTCATGTTGTTTTAACATACTCGATACGATGGCTGATCTGATTATTTATACACCGAATGTGCATCGTGTATATCCGGTAAGTTGTGAAAGTTCATTGACCATCATCACAAACAAATCATCGTATTGAAAATAGGGCAAAGTTGAAGCGATTTTAACTCGCGCCAAGCGATCAAAGTGAATAACACTTAATTACGTTATGGGTGTAGTGCATGACCACGTGTTTCTGTTTTGATTTTTTTAAATACGAAATTTGAATTCACATTAACAAAACCTAATAATATATTTTTTAACTCTACAAATATTTCACATTTACTGTATTCATGTATTAGTAAGAATCCGACTAGGTTTGTTGAGAGGGCACCATTTATAATCAAATTCAAAATAAAACTTTTTACACATGTTATCAAATTGTTTCACCATCCATACTTAAGAATGATACAAGCTAGTCAATATGGTTTGTCAAGTTTGTTTGCAAACTAATAAGGATATCAATCTGTTTAAGATTATTGCTCTAAGGTCTATAGATACATTTTCCCGCCGTTACCTTACGGAATATATTTTAATATTTGCACCAATAAATTTGATTTATATTATTTGTTTATATTTCAAATATTTTACGGCTGCTTGAAAGTGTTTTAACTCAAATGAAATGTATTTTTGAACTGAAGGTGTTAAATTGAGATAATACTAATTTCATTTATCCTTTATATAAACTATCAGCAGATTGTTTGAAAAAGTTTGTCGATTATTTCAAGTCATATTTCAAAACCTGAAGATTCTAAACAATTTTCGAGATTTTAATATATTTATAACCATCTTTATAATCGTAGACTTTAAATACCTTCCAAAATACTTTCAATATTTAGTTATAATATAAATTATTAACCTAAACAATATAATAATAATAATAATTATTATTATTTTATGAACTATTTTAGGATGTCGATTTATAGAGTCCTTTTATAATTCAAGTAATTGACGTTTTCAAAGAGTTAATTAGAAAATTAAGGTTGACGGTCTAGAAGATTTAATATCCTACTATCTAATTAGTCAGTTATTATGCCATAAATTATCATAACTAACTGTATTGTAGGACCACCGGTCATAGACAAGATGGATTAAGACTGTTTCATATTGATATTGAATTGGAAATTAACTCGAATCAAAATATGATCATATTTTCAACAGATGTAATGTTGTACATAACTATCGCATTGAAATAAAGGGATTTTTTTAAATTAAATAAATGCATTTTCTTTCCCGGTATAAGATTTAATTGTTGGAAAGTGTTCAAGATAAAATAAACGTCAAAGTCTATCATAATTTTTACTATATTTAAAAAAAAAAGTGCACTAGTTGTAAATCTTATTTAGTAATCAAAATTAGGAATGATGACATATTTTCGAATAATTTGAAATAGAAATATCAAAGATAAAGAGAATTAAATACTTAGTTAATTAAATATATTCGATTAAAAATTATAACAATATGCTTTTATATTTATGTATTGTTTACATATTGGTTCAGTATTATTATCGTATTATGTTTCATCCTCATGTACTGTATGTATTTCAAACTGATTAATAAAGATATACATTTTACTGGCATGATATTTTTTTTATACTCCTAACATTATCCTCAATTTATTTTGGTTATCTGTATTTAATGTTTTTGTGTTTATTTTTAATAATAATAATTATTATTATTAGCCCCGCAACTTACTACCCGTTCGGGTTATACGAACTTACGCTAATTGTGTAATGGTAGGGTGATTGTGAGATGAAATGGAGGACCTACAATTTAACGTGGAATCCGAACCACGGTGGAGGCCTGGTATTCCACACATTCACAAGCTATGATTAATACACTTCTTGTCAGAGGTGAAGGAAGGGTTTGGTAATTTGATAAGTCTGTGCCGGTATTTTTAATTAAAATGTATAATAATCATTATGTTTTGTCTCCTATCTTATATTCCGAAAAATATGTAATTATTATTACACCAATGAATTGAATTTGAGGAAGGTATAATTTTATAGAGAATGTACCCGAAATAGTTTAGGAAAAACCTCTTTCAATATACCTGGCCTAGATTAGAACCCGATAAACCAATGCTATTGGCCAACCAAACAAGACGAGCTTGGCACCCAGGTTCACATGTTCAATAATTACTGAGGTAATGTATAATAAAAGCTTAAACTGTAATTGTTATTGTTTGAAAAAATTAGTAGTAAATCTAATAACTTAGTTTGAATCTTTTTTCAATGTACACAACCAATAAAAAAGTTTGTTTTATCAACGTGTCTTATTAACGGTTCATATATTACTTTAATGAGGTAATTTACCTGCATTTGCGTGGAAGGATAGTGGAAAACCATTTTGGAAATACCACCCTCAGTATACCCGACCGGGATTCAAACATTGATTTCCCCATCATCGCCATCAGCAGGCCAGTATAACACGAGAGTAATACCATATACAATTCGGCCACTTAAATGGGCCGAACGTTACTATAATTTTTTTATTTGAATCATAAAACCAATAATTTTCAAGCTANATATATATATATATATATATATATATATATATATATATATTAACTTTTCGAACACTAAAGGTAAAGTATTGCGACCGTAAAAAATCCAAGCCGAGATGTTGATGGATGTCCACGTTTCATGACACTCCGAGCCTTAAAAAGGTTTTTTTGCAATGTAGTCTGTATGTGTGTATGTGTGTGTGTATTTAACCCTAAAATTAAGAGTAGTTTAATTTATATATTTTTTTAGCACCGCGTCTTACTACCCGTTCGGGTTATTACGCTTTAAGTACTAATTACGCAAATGGATTGAGAATTGGGAAGGTTGAATTAGAGGAAGTGAACCCGCATTTGCGTGGAGGGAGATTGGAAAACCATTTAGGAAAAAGTAGTTTAATAAAGGAAGAAAGGAGAAAACTCAATTTTCTCAAAATTGGCTTTAACGATTTTGATTAAAATTCGTACCTAGGCGTTTATCATGATTATAAATAAAATGGCTATCTCCATTTTACCATGAAAATGAATTTGCACCAGAAGTGGAAATATAATCATATTAGCTCTACAACTATTTTAGATACTAAATAACCTATAGTTGCAAAAGTGTAGTACTATTAAAAATAAAAATAACCTTTAATTTGAAATATATGTTTATAAAACCAATAGTTTCTGAGATATTTATCAGTATATTAATATAATTTTGTGACCTTTTGATGTACAGATATATTACTTAAATTTTAACGTAATAATATTTTTATAGTGCCATAGAGTAAGTAACCCGCCTCGGTGGCGTAGTTGGCTAACGCGCTTGTCGTGTTGAGCTCGACTGCTGAGGACGGGGAGATCAAGGTTCGAATCTCGATCGGGTGAACTGGGGGTGGTTTTTCCTAAATGGTTTTCCACTCTCCCTCCACGCAAATGCGGGTTCACTTCCTCTAATTCAACCTTCCCAATTCCTAATCCATTAGAGTAATTAGTACTTAAAGCGTATAACCCGAACGGGTAGTAAGACGTGGTGCTAAATATTATTATTATTATTATTCATAGAGTAAGTAAGTCTCCCAACACCTTGATGTTCTTTTTCCTTTAACCTCTTTGCGGAAATGTTTGTATAGCAATGATCTGTTGCTATTTTTTTAGAGTCGATAGTTAATATTTACCTATTTTATTTGTTAAAATTTTTAAATGAGGAATTTAATAGCAATGCGTTAACCATAAGGTGTGCAACCCCTAAGAAAATGTCTAAAATATTAACCTGAATCGAAATTTTAATATGAAGTGTTGACCCTTGTGGACCCTATAGTGACCTTTTTATTGTTCCAAATATACAAATGAGTACTTTATTCCTTTAATGATAAAATTATATAATTTAAAACATGGAGTCAAAAAAATGTTTTACTTAAGTAAGACGAGTTTTGAGTCAATATCTCAATTTTTAAACAATGGATCGAGAAAGTCAGTGTGGAGTTCCGTACCATTTATCTGTATTTAAATAGAAGAACATATTTTCTCTTTGACGGAAGTTTGAAGATGATAATCTTTAAGATTTTATAATGTGATCCAAGCTTATCAGTCGTAAAACATGATCTCGGAATCATGGGTTAGATTATTAATAGTATTAGATTAATATAAGTACTATTAGTAATATCGTTGGGTTGAATCCGTCATTATACTAATCCTAATCTAGGCAAAAATTATGGACCTCAGAGAAATAGAAATATAGTAAATTAGTAAAAAATAAAGATAGTAACTAAATGTAAACATTATTTATTATAAACCATTCATTATAACTTTCATACATTTAGTTAAGTGTTAAATTACAACTCTTATAAGAAACATTAAAGTTCTAAAATAAATTTTGCTTAGAAAATAAAAAATAATTTTTTTAAGTATTTTAGTTTCGAATCTGATATTTTCTCGACTCCTTGACTCCAAAATATTCTTAAGGATTCGAGGGTTCCATCCTTAATGAGTAGTATTGTCTTCCCGTTTCAGAGTGATGAATTGAAGGTCAAGGTATTATGTTGTGTGTATTCTAGAATTAATCTAGCCTGTAAGTCATGCGCTGATATTATTAGATGTTTAAGGAAGAACGATTTTAAATACCTATATTGATGTACATAAGTTTTACGCGTTAAGTTCATGTGACATTTTCTTGGTCTCCGTTTACAAGAAGATCAGGGTTGGAGTCGTTACTGGGTATATCAGGATTGATTATTTTCTGATCTTCCTTTATTAACCTTAATTTGGGAATAATTTCTCTAAACCAAGCACCTTGATCACAACATGAAATCAATTAAGTCAATATATTTTAACCTCATCAATGGTTTCGTGGATTGGAGTGTCAGTCCCGTCTAGTTTTTTTTGTAGCTAGGAAGTTGGGATTTATAATTCAAGAAGGGTATAATTAGAGTGAGTATCCTCTATTTACACGAAAATATGGGTACATTTTCTTAATATCCTATCTTTTCTCAAAGTTATATTATTTACATAGTTAGTATGTGGCTAGAACTGGCGTACAGAAAGATGTGATTCACAAAAAAACTATTTTGTTTAATAGAAGGAGAAAAGTTTACATGACATACATATTATATTTATTCTTTCATCATTTCAATTCATAGTTTAACTTTAAATTAATGAATTTGATGGAGTTTTATTTACTTGAATAGATTTAATACGTTTGGATTCTCAAAAATGTCAGGTTTAAAACAACATATTCCCATAATTATTTCAAATGATTAGCTATTTCGATCGATAAAAACACTCTTTGAACTCATTTACTGCTTTGAATTCCGATTCCTAAAAAAATTAACAAGTGACGCTTAAAATTTCCCCTGAAAATGGAGGAGGAGGGGGTAATAGGAGGGGCTATAAAACATTACCTGAATAATTCAGTCGTTTACAGCTCGCGAGTGTGTTGTGAATTGAATGCAAACGACTTTATTATTCAGTTTATTTCATGGCAAGTCAAAGAGAATAATGACAGTAGATTGTTTTTATAACAAGAGGTGACGTGTGTACTGATCATTTTCAAAAACATACACGCTGACAAAATTGTTTTTACGGACTTTTTGTTTGTTTTGTTTACACGTTTGTTGATCATACGAATTAAAATTGCTATTTTTAACCTACGAGTTTCATATTAATACCTTTCCATCAATGGAAATTTGAGGTATGTTTAATATGGATACTTGTTTCAAAGGATTCTGAAAAGCAAATTGACCTTTTTAGAATTGCAATAAATTGTGATGCCACTTAATATATCTACGCACGTCTGTAAAAGCTTTATACTTCGATGAAAATAATAAAGACGAATTTATTTTTGATCATTTAAAGGGGACTCAACAATATTTAGTTTAGCAAAACATACAATACATAACTTTTTTCTAAATTAAATCTTACTCTAAGCATTAGGAACTGTTCTCAAGCTCAATGCCGCACATAAAAAATACGCCATCCATCCCTATTTTGAAATAGTTCTTTCTAAACAAACAAAACAATTTGAATTATTTCTTACCTTTACATATTATAACACATTTATAAATGTTTATTTTAAACCATGTAACATCGATCAAGATCATTATGTGTGCAGATTTAATTTTAGCCATCACGTTTAACATAATGGCTATTTACGTCTTAATTTATTAAGTCGGTATGACGAATGTTATTAGAGGAAATGGATCAAGTGAAGGATTTAGAAAGGATGGGAAAACCACAGTGATAAGTTGCATGTGAAAAGCCACTGAGATAGGCTGCATGTGGAGAAACACATCGATAAGTTGCATGTGTAAGACCACTGTGATAAGCTTATGTGTAAAAACACCCACAGTGGACCAGGTTTAAATTCAACTTTCAAACTACATGTCACTGGAGATCCAATATATTACGAGTCTGATGCTTTATACTGTTTGACTAGTGGTGAGAGTTTCGTTATTAAAAAAAATCCATACAGTCAGTAGTGACAAATATTAGTATTTAACCCAAGTGCTTTAACAACTTAGTGGGAAACATACTATCTAATTAATAATTTATAGCAGACTATGAAAAAAAACTTCATAGTATAAGGTTTACATTGTTATACAGTTTTAGTAATTAAAATGATTTATTTTAAAACTTAGGATTAATAAATACTATACAATATTAAACTTTTTTGCACATATTTGTCATCCTATCTTTAAAGAAAAGACAATTTTATCGTGACTTTAATTGGTTTATTATTTCAAAAGTGAAATAACAAGATACAGACAAATAAAAATTCATATAAAATAAATTATACAGTTTGGCTTTCAAACTTTATCACCCCTTTACTTGAAAATTGATAAATTTACTTACAACCTGTAGGATATGTTAAACGAAATCAAATATATTGACTCAGAAACATCATGGAAAATGGATCACAATGCATCACAATGTACCATATATTATGGATGAAATAATACACACTTTTAGAGAATCATATTGAGAAATAAATGGCACCGCATAGACTTTCTCCGGCTTTTATCTTTAAATAGGGTTTAATAAAACGTCGTAATATTTGTGAAACCAACTAGTAGTTCTATACATTGTTGTAGAAATTTTACACCAAAGATCATGAATTTATTATTATTATTATTATTATTAGCGCCACCTCTTACTACCCATTTGTATTATACACTCTCATGAATTAAATAATATATACTATTATTTACTTAATCTATGGCATTAGGAACTAGGAGCACTGTTTCAGAAAAATTGAGAGACTATAAAATATTTTGTCCACCAAAAAGCATAATAATCACCTTCCAATTTCCCAGATCCATAATATTAGCTTAAAGCTGGGAAACTATTGGTCCTATAAAAATATATATTATCAGTCCTACGACTTTTCAATTATATGTTATTTTATATCTAAAAGATGGCGGGGATTTAAAAATTGGAGATATTTGCTTATATACACTATGACATTTTTTCTGTAAAAATTAAACTATTCATTTTGTTGTTAATATTATAAAATGCTCAGATGATCATTTTAATCAAAACATTTATAGCTGAATTTGAAGAAATCTAGTTTTTCTATATTTGCCTTGTAGTAAGCTTCCATTAGATTTAAGGTTAGATAATTTCCAAAATAACCACTGTGGAAATCTATGAAAACTTTAAGAGACCAAGTCTTAGCCTGATCGGTAAAATTATTTAAGTCCAAGACCAAGATATAAGCACAATTTAGATTATGTTTATTTTAAAAATAGCGAACTAAGTTTAGGATTACGTATAATATATCTTGCACCTAAAATTTAAAAAAAATATATTATAAGGATTTTATTAGTTATATGATGTAAATTTAAATTATAATTATTTTATAAATAGTGAACTAAATTTAGGACTATGTATAGGTGTCATGAAATGTCAATAGCCATTAAAATACATTTTTCTCCTAACAACTATACTTCCTCGCGCCAAGGGAGAAGTTACAGCCCTAGGGTTCTACTATCCTATGTTATGGAATATATATATAAAATTATTTATATATATATATATATATAAAATTATTTATATTGTTTTTACTACCGCCTTGACCTTTCTTAATGACTTGAAAGTATTGCCGCTGTTATTTAATGTTCTATTTGTTTTATAGGATTTTTTTTTGTGGGAAATCGTTTAGCGAGATATTTTGAAGTATAGTAAAGTTTAACGTATTTCATTTAATTTTTTACATTTGTAAAATATACAAAATTTGATTAACATCAGGGATAGAAATAAATCCGTTAATTCATTAATTTACAGTGTGTAATGATACATGATCCTCGTTGAATAAAAGCACGATTAACAAGATCAACAAATCCAGGAGTCCTAAAAGCGAGACTATGTTGGTATACCACTGTAAATAATTTGGTGGATTTTCTACTTATAAAATTCTTTTTAGTAACATTGTTGCTTTGGTTAAGGAAATTCAAGCTAAATTAAAACATTATATCATAACAACTGCAATAGTGATACAGTACAAGCTCGCAAATCCGACAGCATGAACACCATTCTAGTGTCGGATTATTTGAAGTACATACAACAAGGAGAATTTTGTCGAAAACATTTTTTTTACTTAAGCATTATATCAATTAATACTAGTTTATGTCAGGATTCTTTAAATTTTAGTTGGGTTTATGGAAAAGTACATTTTATAAATGATATATTATAATAATGTATGTAATGTAAACCATTTATAAACACTTTAATTGATTTATTGAACCCATTGGGTGTTGTTTTGACCATAAACTTGACAAACACTAAAGAGAAAACCAACTAAAATAGGCAGAAAATTACAAAAATGACATGTTTTCTGCCTGATAAGTGGTGTCAAGCTGGAGAGAGTGATAGAGCCACAAACACTATTAACTTCAGGAGCCCAGAGTGGGAGAATAAAAGATAAAAAAAAAGTTGGACTTTAGGGTATGAGAATGTAGAAAACGTAAGATTACAGGTTTGAGAATATAAATAAATGGTAAAACCATTGCACAAACCTACTTATGTTGTGTGTTAATGTAACTTCAAATAAAATTTCAAAAATAAGTTTTCAGTAAACTCCCCTCGTGTAAGTTTTCCTCATAAAAACAAACACATTAATTTGTTAGTCCCAATAAAAACTAGTATACATACGTTTTAAACCAAATTGATCAAATATTTTTAACAAATTTAAATTTTTCTAATAAAGTTAAATTGTAAGATTCCTTAAAACTATTTTTAATTTGTAAAAAATGAAAATATATTTTTTATGCATTATGAACAACGATTCCCAGTAACTCACTATGAAATAAATATTCAATGACAATTTTAAAAAATTTCAATTTTTCCATAAGCAGTTTAGGTAAACTCCTCTTACATAAATTTATTTTATAAAAATATCTTAAATTTTACAACTATCTTGTAAAATATTCAACTAATACCGATTATGAACAAAATTGTTAAAGGTATTTTCCAGAAAAAAAATTCTAAATTTGCATAATATATATAGATATAATATATTTTATATATATATGTAAAAATATAAATATGAATATAATATAAATGTATATAATTTACACAATATACATAATTATATGTATATTATGTAAATTTAGAATTTTTTGGAAAATACCTCTAATTATTTTGTTCATAATCGGTATTGGTCGACTATTCTACAAAATAAATAATTATAAAATTTAAGATAGTTTTCATAAAATTGATTTTTGTAAGGGGAGTTTACCTAAACTACTTATGAAAAAATCGAGATTTTTGGAAATTGTCATTGAATGTTTATTTCAAAATGGGTTACTGGGAATAGTTGTTCATAATAAATAAAAATATATTTTCATTTTATACAAATTAATAATAATATTAGGGAAGGTCACAATTAACTTTTTTTGAAAAATTGAAATTTGTTAATAATATTTGATTGATTTGGTTTAAAATTTATGTATACCAATAAATGTTTATATTTATAAATCAAACTATTTATAATTAAATGAATTAACAGATACCATTTTTAAACAAAACTTTTAAAGCATATTCAAATTTAAAAAAGTTATCAGTTAACCATCCTTAAATGATTTTCCCCCACAAAATTAGGTATAAACTTTTATTTTTAATGTCAATCACTCTCCAGATATACATTTTAAACCAAATCGTTAGATCCATTTTCAAAAAACTTGGAATTCCAAAATATCACTCATGTAAGCTACCTCAATTTGAGAGTTAAGGTCAAAATTAAAAAAGGGCCGTGAAGTATTGGCCTTTAAAATCTATTTATCAAGTATGAACAATAGCTATCCATATCTGTGACCAGAGAGATAGACAGAATTGTAAGATCCACATTTTTGGGTACACACAAATCTAAAACCTAAATATTTATAATATTCTCGAGGTCAAAAATGTTGACGATTACAATATACTTTCTTTAAAATGAAAAAGTCAAACGTCTTATTACTTTTTATAGGGAAATCGATTGGATGGCTTTGGTTTGGAAAATTTGCTCTAAAATAAACAATGTTGACAACCTTATCTAATATTTTCATTTGTTATTAAACCAACCTTAATTTGTTTTAAAGTTTAATTGAGCACAACTATAATATCAATGATTATAATTGGATTTATTACTAACCAATGAAAATAGTGTCCTAGTCTGCTAACACTGTTTATGAAAAAACGAAGGTTTGCTATGCATGATAGTACAATTAATGGTTTCCTAGCAAAAAATAAAATAAATACAAGGAACATCTCAAAACTAGCTTGAGCACCGTTAATAACTACGTATTCTCTAGGATATGTACTTTAGTTTATTTTCATGACTGACTTTTATTCTGAAAAAAGCTGATGCCCTCCGGAAGTTCTTAGCTTCACATGGTACTTCTCTTTAACCGAGAAAAACGAAAGGTTCTAACAGAATATGTAATAAAGATGTGATGTCATGAAAGTGAGTGGTGGGCCTTTCCCCTGTCTTAAACAAGAGGAGACGCCTACTTGAGACAGCTAAGCCGCTTGTCATTACCAACCGGAAGTCGTTTTACTCTATTCTGCTGCACCCCAAGACAACCTTATCATTTAATTTGAGACGGCGGGCATACTAGTTGAGACTAGTGTTGCGTAAGTTTAGACAAATGCTTTGCAGATTTATACTAATGTCATGTAAATG
The DNA here is from genome assembly GCA_901482245.1 of Timema douglasi. Taxonomy (NCBI): domain Eukaryota; kingdom Metazoa; phylum Arthropoda; class Insecta; order Phasmatodea; family Timematidae; genus Timema; species Timema douglasi. The sequence continues at coordinate 82,156 of CABEEJ010002253.1, read as the reverse complement.
TATACTAATGTCATGTATGTTGATACTAGTGTCATAAGTTTATACTAATGTTGAATAGGTTTAGACTAGCATCATGTAAGTTTATATTCATTTAATGCTACTTAGGAATAATGTCGCATAAGTTGAAACAGTTTTGTTTCCCATAGGTAGTTAACGTCAGACTCAGATAATTACATTGCATATGACTTACAAACTAATTTAACTCTATGCATACAAACAATATATCATGTTAGGTATATACGTGTTCGTTTTACATTGACGATTATAATGAATGATGTTAAGTGAGAGTTCTGTTAACTTAGCAGAATAAAATGTTTACTAGGCTCAATATTTACTAAAGGGGAGTTGCTTAGTATAAAAATCGTTTACTTTATGATGCAAACATAAAATTTGGCACATTCATACAGATTTGTGTGGTTAAAAAAAATAAAGGATATTGTGCCACTCTAGAAAAGTAATTGTATATACACGATATTGAAAATTTGGCACCTTAAACATTTTTTTTTGCAATTATCCCTTAAAGCGCTCATTATTTAAAAATATTTATCTTTATAAAAATGAATAAAAGAACATTGTCTACAAAACATGCTACAGTAAACTTTATTGTAATCCTAGCCGTTGTAATGCAATATTGCAGTGAAATGTCAAGAGTGTGTTTATCACATTTAGTTTGTGGAGTTTTCCTTCACTTTACTTTGTACAAACTTGTAATACTTCTCTTTTATTCTTTGTTTCACATTTAATTTAAGATAGTACAAACAGTAAAAATAGACTCAAGAAAAATTCACTTTAGTAGGTATCTCATGAAAATCCTCGCAATTCGCGTATGGTGGACAATAATTAGGATTTATATATATATACCGTCAAACAAATGATGAGCATCCTATTACATGTCATGGGAACAGAAAACGTAAAAACACTGGGGTAAGATACTACACAGCGGCTAGAGATGTAGAAGAATTTAATAAACTTGGTCACCTGTCTTTTATAGTTTTACGTCCATATGATGGAGAGGGTGTTACAAAACGCCTGTAAAGCGACAGGTTAAGTGGCATAAAACATGTAGAGACATGTATAATAGTATAAAGTTACAAAGACATCAAAAAACGAACAAGTGAAAAAATAGTTTCTGAAAGTGATTACCAATTAATTAAGATGGATAGCAATAAAATAACCAGGTCAAACACACAATTGGATATTACAAAACAGGAATACGGGTGTTTCATCTGTAATCAGATTGATGCTCCAGCTGATCTTGGCGAAGCTAGAACAATAGAGCTGGATGTTGATTTTAGAGAAGCAGCTATAGTAACGAAAGAGGGTAGTCTATTAGCTAAACTCCATTCTAGAGATCTAGTAGTTTTAAAAACAAAGTACCACATGAAGTGCCTTTCAAAACTGTATAATAAAGAAAGGAATAATCGAAGTGATAAACGTTATAATTGGAGTGAAGAAAATACAGCGAACAGCTTTGTGTTAGCAAAGCTGATGTATTTAATTACTGATTGTCTAATGATTCCAGATGTAGCGCCCGTATTTAAGTTGTCTGACCTTTTTAAAATGTATTGTTCACGTGTTTCTCAGTTGAGCTTTATTTCAGAAAGTAAAGTTAAACCAACAAGATTGAAGGATAAATTAATAGCTCATATTCTCGGACTTGAAGCTCGCCAAAAAGGATGAGATATTATTTTAGAATTTAATGAATCAGCTTCAAATAACAGTATCCTACGGCCATTAACATGGCACAAACAACAGCATATATTAGAAAACATATTTCACAACTGACTATGAATGTGATAGGACACTGGAACCTAGTAATAAAAGTAATATTGTTCTAAGCATTATAGTTGAACTCATACGCAAGACACTAGAGGGTCCAAGCATAAAGAATAATTATGAAAATACATGCAATCGAGCAGCTCTAACAATTTCTCAGCTCTGATAAAATAAAATTGTCGAAAACATGAGCGCAATGTTCAAGAAGATGAACACGTAGGGCACAGCCGAAAATATGAAGCTCAACTTCCAATTTATGTTGGGTTACTCTTTTACCCACACACACGTAATTAAACTACCATTGCTAAATTGTTTCATCTTGTCCTGAATTTCCCATTCTTACTCTACAAAAATTAGGGTACTCTTTAAGGTTAAATTTGACATAAATTAGGGAATTTTTGAGTACATTTCCTTTTCATTCAATCTTTGTCATCCTTACGCCTTTAGTTTAATAATGCGGTGCGGATATCCCAGACGTGTGGCAAAACTCAGTGCATGAATAATAATAATAATAATGATAATAAAATAGTTTTTTAAATCTCCTAGTGAAAGATATTTACAAATTAATCAAACCGTTCTCAAAGCTATTAAGAAATAGTTTCATATCTTCTCTAAGGACTAGTCTCAGTGGTCAAAGTGAGAGATCGTGGTGTTGGGGGTTTGTGGGTTGATGCGGATGGGGGGGGATTGGCGTTGGGGTGGGGGGAAACGTAATAAGAAGAAAGAGGAAGTAGCTCCCTACCACTTAATTGCTTTAATAGCAGCTTTTACTTTATCATTCGCGCGTTGCAGAACAGAAAGCAGTTGGTTCTTCCTCTAACTTGACAATTGATCGTCTTGTTACAACAATCAGTCAAGTCCATTTCTATAAATTGGTCAGCCGAAAGTAAATTTAACTGCTCGTCATCTAATGAGATAAAATGACCTCGTATTAAATGTACAAGGTTTTATGTAGTGTTTCTAAATTACTTTAATTTCAAAATATAATCAAATAAACAGCATTAAATGTATTTTTATTAGCAATACATGTTTAAAAAATATATTATACTGCAGTAAGTGATCCTGGGAAGTTAAACATAAAGAGAAGTTTCATAAGAATAACTCATTATAATATACAAATATATTTTTATCTTTGGACATTGATACTATTTCACAGTGTTATTAGTGTTATTTAATTGGTATTGATAATAAATAATAAAAGTGACAGCTGCAGCTAACATTAATTGGCCAAGCAATATGGGAAAGTAGATATAGTATATTTTCCAGATTTCAGATAAGTGTATTAATTTGAATAGTGGGCTTTATTTATATCGAGTCGAATAGTCTCAGAAAGGCTTTATAGTCTAGACCTAAGTAAGTCGTAAGTATAAACTTGTTGCGATGATAATGCAGTGACGGGAAAAATTCTTGCTAAATAATTAAAAATATTAATAATACCAAATTGCTGCGTTGGTAGCACGTCTGAATATTGAGCTAAGTGTCGTGGGTTTGATATTATGCCTGGCCAAAAACCGGGTTTCTCCTCTCAAAAAGACTAACCAATTTTTTGAGGATTGATTATCTTGTATGCTATAGGGTTTAGCAAGTGTGTAAGTCATGTGCTGGTACAATTGACCGAGTGAAGCCATATCCTATTTTAACTAAACCATATGACATTTCTACTATCAGTTTATCAGGATACTTGCTACACCTGAAGTCAATGCTTGGAACAATTTTAACAAAATTTAATACAGACATTCTTTGGACCTAGGTTGAACAACGTATGTAAAATGTTTTTCAATTTGTTTTTTCGTTTCAATATGGCAGCCATTCAAAATGTTATTTGTCAAATATATTATCTCAAATGATTTTAAATTAATACTCTAATCAATTATTATTATTAGCACTGCGTCTTACTACCCGTTCGGGTTATACGCACTTACGCTAATGTGTAATGGTAGGGTGATTGTGAGATGAAATGAAGGACCTACAGTTTAACGTGGAATCCGAACCACGGGGGAGGCCTGGCATTCCCCACATTCACAAGATGTCTTGTCAGAGGTGAAGGAAGGGTTTGGTAATCAGATAAATCTGTGCCGGGACCCGGGATTGAACCCCGGACCCCTAGCACAGAGGTCCGACACCTTACCCCTAGACCACCAGGTCACCCTCTAATCAATCAATCGAGTACCCTAGGGCGTATTTTTTTTAAATAATCTAGACATATATTGCGAGACTAACATCTTAAACAATGTGAATAATGGATATGTTTGGTAACTATAATGCACTATTGAATATAATTAATTGTTCTAATGTCTAACGTGATAAACAAGGAAAATTATCATCTTTCAATATAGGATAAAATATAGGAAATATCTCAACTTAAATCCAAAATGAAATCTTAAGACTGTGGTGGCGATAAGATGATGACATTATTCTGAGGATGGTTTATGACTCTACGTACTGTACATAGGCCTAGCCAGTTTTTGAAGGAGGAAGCGAGGTAATTTTCACCAAACTACTAGTAAACTGATTCAGAAATTACACGTTAAATGATCCATAAATAATTAAAAAATAAATCAATGTTACGGTACAATGCACAGAATTTATCTATCTTATAATTAGTGAAAATAACCTATAATACATTTTGTTGCAGAATCATTTCACTAAAGTGCATAAATGAAATAATGTACAATTTTACAGGAACACATTGAGAAACAAGGAAAATTTCGGTCCACCAAATAGGATAACAATCAATTATTTCACATTTCAATAAGCCCCATAAATAATATATATATATATGTGTGTGTATGAGTGAATATTCTTATAGATCATGTCAGTTTTATAAAACTATTTTCCTAATAAGAGATACTTACTTTTAATAGTAATATTATTACAATTATAATATATTTCATACTACAAATAGTTCTGTAGATATGATTAAAATTGTAAATTTATTCTCAGATAGAGTGCCCTTAAAGTCATTTTCATGGTAAAACGTGAATTTGTATTTTGTTTGTAATGTCAATAAGTGCTTAGTCACAAAATTTAATAAAAATCGTTAGTGCAGATTTCGGGAAAATCTAGTAATTATCTTTCTACCCTTTAGTAAACTACCTTTTTTATGATTAGATATATAATTCCAGAATTTCTTCGGGGAAACCTTATTAAAACTCTAGATACCAAATTTAGCCCGATCGGTAAAATGATTTTAGCTTTGGTCCGGGATATAAACGGACATATAGACTGACTGACAGAGAGACACCATCGCAAAAAACATCTTTCCAGTTTCCGTGGGCGTAAAATGTTAATATTGATTAATACCTTGAGTTCGATTTGTTTGACGATCACAATACTTCTCTCTCCGAGGGGTTGAGTGGAAGTAAATGGTAAAAGTAAAAATTAAATTGTGAAACGTTGAGATAATTAGTAAGAGCAGAATGGAAAACAAACAAAAACACTAATAAGGAATAATGTGTGTGTGTGTGTTTGTCTGTCTAAACGTTGGAGGTAGGAAAGCTCCAAATGACGAAGCTCGAGGATCAAAGCGAATTGAAATAAACAACAGCGCAGAGCTTAATTTAAGTCCAACAAAGTAAACGCACTTAATAAGGAAACGCTAGGAAACGATGATTAACTTTTAGAGATACCCTGCCTTCCACCTGCCTACTCTGGTTCACTCAACCATTAAGTTTGTTTAGTATAATTTTTACTTTCTCACGACATTACAGTTTACAGTTAAAGAAAGTATTGTGATAGTCTAAGAAATCGAAGTCAAACTCGAGATTTTGATGAATTTCGACTTTTCATGGCCCCTCGAATCATAAAAAGTGGTTTTTGAATTTCCGTTTGTCCGTCTGTCTGTACCTCGTAAGAGCCAAAACTATTTTACCGATCGGGATAAAACTTGGTTTCTAGGGTTTTCATAGGGTTGCCCCGAGGGATTTTTGGAATTGGTAATCTAACCCAAAATTTAATGCTAGGTTCCTAAAGGGCGGAAAGAGGCAAAATCGATTTTATCAAAAAGAGGCTTTAACAATTTTGATTAAATTTCATTTATAAACATTCATTAATATTACAAACAAAATGGCCATTCTCAATTTTTCGTCAAAATTACTTTAAAGGTTCCAGTCTGATGCATAAAATCTCATATTTTTGTTTATCATATCTCCGTAACTGATTGAAATATTAAATTACTTCTCGTTGCAAATATGTAAATCTATAATACAAATCTTTTATTTGAAACATATTTTTATACAACTAATAACTTTAAAGCTATAAGCAAATATAAACCTATATATTTTTAACTTTTCGAACACTGAAAGCTAAGTATTGAGAGCGTAAAAAAAAATCTAAGCCGAGATGTTGATGGATGTCGACGTTTTAGGACCCGCTTAATCCTTAAAAGTGTTTTTGCGATGCTACTTGTCTGTGTGTCTGTTTAACACTAAATCCATTTTCTCAAAACTATCTCTAACGATTTTTATTAAAACTGTTATCCAGGGATTGATTAAGATTACAAATAAAATGGCTATTTTCATTTTTCCATGAAAATGAATTTTAGAGTAATTTACAGAAGCGGAAATGTCCATTACTGCGAAATAATTTGAAATACTAATTAGCTTATCATTTCAAAACTGTAGTACTAATAAAAATAAAAAAACTTTTATTTGAAAAATATCTTTATAAATATAATATTTTCTGATTTTGTGGCAAATCCACTAACACAAATGTTTGAGCTATTGTGTACAGGGTAACTATTTAAGTTTAAACGTAATAATTCTCTAATCCCTTAAAGTAAGTAAATTAGGAAGTCTCTCAAAGAGTTGATGTTCTTTTTCTTTTATACTCTAAAAGAAAATGTTTGTATATCAATGAGCTATCACTATCATTTTAGACTCAACATTCAATATTTACATATTTTATGGGTCAAAATTTATAAATGAGGAATTTAATAGCAATACAATGACCTGGAGATGTGCAACCACTAATAAAACGTAGAAAATTTTAATAGGAAGTTGAAATTTTAATATGAAGTGTTGATACTTGTGGACCCAACAGCAATCTTTTTATTGCTCTAAATACACAAATAAGGACTTTAATTCTTTAAAAATAAAATTATAAATTTAAAACTGGGTGTAAAAAATGTTACCTAAGTATAGAGCAATTTTTTCTCGGGTTTTTTTAGTGTATATTATTTCGTTTTACATATATTACGAGTTTTGAGTAAATATTTCTCCATTTTTAAAAGATGGTGTGAGAAATTCCTTTCGGGGTTGCGTCCTTTTATTTTATTTTACCTAGATTCATCCATGGCCGAAAAGGTTAAGACGTTCTTTAAATTATTTGCATTCTAATAAAATAATTTTTTCCAGGATGATTGACGAACCAAAATGTAGTTTCTTATGCTATGATAAAAAAGGCATTTTATTTTTACAATAATTATCGTATCTATAATAAATTTTTCCCTTACCATCTCCTTGATTTTTGTTTAAAGATAGCCGATTGATAGATACGTTAATTTATGATATATAAAATGATTAAGTCGCACTATTTAAAAATAAATATTTCGGTATTAAAAGCTTGTAAATAAAATGCCTATTTTGGTTAAGAATTAATAAAAATTTCACTCTAAGCTTAAGTATCTGTCAATAGAAAAATTACGGATAAATGTATCACTCTTATAATTAAGATATTTGACATTAGTCTAAATATTAACGTCATCAAAGCCGGATAGAGCACATATTCTACTTCTTTCAAATTGACTTTGATTTGGGACAGTAAATCGCTGATAACTGGAAATGTGGTTGGTTACAGGAATAATAAGAAAAAAAAAACTGTAATGGTGGAATAATAACAATTTTTGTTGTTATTTTATGGTAAAAAATTACAAGAAAAATTACGTCTGCTACTTAATAAAAATATTTTTAATTTTTTTTATTGCTCATCAAACACTATCTAATTGACCATTATTGCCATAAATTTTAAAATATAAATTAGTCAATTTTGCGATAAAATAGAATTTTGTTTATTTTATGTTTAAAATACATTTTAAAATGCTACAGTGAACATTAAAGATAATATGTTGATATTCATTTTAATATGTTATAAAAATTCGTAGCAACACCTCTCATAAAATATAGGTGTCTATACCAATTGCTTTGTATAATGTTCGTGGTTAAATACTAATTAGTGCCTGAATTAAAAATATTATTTTTTACATGGACTCTAAAGTTTGGTTTGATCTTAAAAAATTGTATTCAAGGAAGGTGTCTATGCAAATAACCGGACGGGTAATAAGACGTGGAAAAAAGTTTAATTTGTAGTTTTATTCAGTTAAACATATGAAATGAATAAAATTGCAGAAAATTCTCAGTCAATTTTTTTTTCAGCACCGCATCTATATAATAGACATATGCACTAATTACGCTAATGTGCTATAGGTGGGAAAGGTTTATTCTTTATGAAGAGTACCTACATTTGTTTGTAGATGGAGTGGAACACTTTTTTTTAATCTTAGAATACCAGACTGGGATTTGAATCACAATCTCTCCGCCATCGTTGATTTATTCTACTGCGAGGGTAGCACCTTAGACCACGGAACCATCGAAACAGGTAGAGAATAGTTTGGATACGTCCAGTTCACCTTTCATAGCAAGAATATTATCTGAAGGACGGAAAAGCTAATAGATATATTTTCACGCAATTATCATGGTTGATAGTGTGAACCAACGTGGCACCATCGTGTTAGATTGATTTACTAATCACGGGGAGACCAGTGTTTTAAGTCCAGGTTGGCTGCACTGGGAATGGTTTTTCCTTAATGGTTTCACACTCTACCTCACAGCAAATGTGGGTATATTTTCTATAAGACAAATAAATTCCTCACCCATACCCCATTAATATAATTAGTAGACGCGTACAACCTAAACGGATACTATTACGGCTAGATAAAAACTTTTACTATTCATACCTCAAATCAAGTGATCTTCAATAATGACGCTTGAATTATAGTATTAAGTCTTATAGAAATACTTTAACAAATAATTCACATGCTATCATTGTTTAAAGCAAAAGGTTATTTTCTAGAAGGTTCTTTCTATCAAAATCCTACTAAATAAAGTAATGAGTTTGCCTTTTCTTATATAACTTTGTGATAAGAAAAATAATGTACGTGGACTTCAATAGTTAAAGTAGAAAAAAAGAAAACATCAAAACATTAACATTTACAAAACCTAAAAATCAACAACCAAAAAACCCAACAAAAAACCATGCACATAAAATGACACTAATTACACTGATTAAACTTGTCTTCCTAACAATCCTTCATCACAGCAATCACGCCTCACTTGTTTAGATTATTTGATAAACCCGTGTCAAACTGTCAGAACGTTGCTCGCGAGGAAAATAAATTACTGCCGGGGTCGAATTGATCGATCCTTGGAGTCCCTATTTTGATGCTCTATCCGTGACCTGGGTCAAGGTCTCTCCATGACGAGGGCACGACACGATGCGCCGGGTCATCGGCATGGGGCCATCGCTTCCAATTAAAATGACCCCGTTGTATTGTTGGAGATAAATTTGGTGAGTACTACTACTAACACTAATACTATCACTAACACTAATTATTATTACGGTTACTATTACTATCCATTTAATCCATTAAAATTAATTAACAGAAATGATAATTAAAAATTTTCCATCTCACATCTCTAGGTATGGAAAAAGAAGAGAAATTCTAGACTAACAATGCTTTCAAATTATTTTTTTTAGAAAAAAGACTACTCTCATTATGTATTTTGTGATTAGAACGGCCTACTCCAGGGGGTTGTCTTTATTCGGGTTTATATCTACGTACATATTAGGGTAGAAATGAAAATCTTCCATTATGTTTTCAATAAGAAAATTTCAATTAATTGAATCACAAGGGTGAAAAGGCTTTGATTATAATATTGAGCTATCATATCTGGTAAACAGGAGAATCCAGAGGTTAGTGACAAGTTCAACCACCAAGTGCTGTAGCTTTATTATAATTAGAGAACTGGATCTCTGTGATTGGTGTAATAGAACTCCGTTTCTAATGTTTCTATGCTGGATCTCTGTTATTGATGTCATAGAGCTCCGTTGCTAATGATTCTGTTGTTGGATCTCTGTGATTGGTGTAATAGAACTCTGTTTCTAATGTTTCTATGCTGGATCTCTGTTATTGATGTAATAGAGCTCCGTTGCTAATGGTTATGTTGCTGGATCTCTGTTATTGATGTAATAGAGCTCCGTTGATAATGGTTCTCTTGCTGGATATCTGTTATTTATGTAATAAAGCTCCGTTGCTAATGGTTCTGTTGCTGAATCTCTGTTATTGATGTAATAGAGCTCCGTTGCTAATTGTTCTGTTGCTGAATCTCTTTTATTGATGTAATAGAGCTCCGTTGCTAATGGTTCTGTTGCTGGATCTCTGTTATTGATGTAATAGAGCTCCGTTGCTAATGGTTCTGTTGCTGAATCTCTGTTATTGATGTAATAGAGCTCCGTTGCTAATGGTTCTGTTGCTCGATCTCTGTTATTGATGTCATAGAGCTCCGTTGCTAATGGTTCTGTTGCTGAATCTCTGTTATTGATGTAATAGAGCTCCGTTGCTAATGTGTCTATGCTGGATCTCTGTTATTTATGTAATAGAGCTCCGTTGCTAATGGTTATGTTGCTCGATCTCTGTTATTTATGTAATAGAGCTCCGTTGCTAATGTTTCTATGCTGAATCTCTGTTATTGATGTAATAGAGCTCCATTGATAATGGTTCTGTTGCTGAATCTCTTTTATTGATGTAATAGAGCTCCGTTGATAATGTTTCTATGCTGGATCTCTGTTATTTATGTAATAGAGCTCCGTTGCTCTGTTGTTCTTTTTTTACTATGTATTTAACTGAAGTGTGACTGCCTCTATGGTATAGTGGTAGAGATCTTTTTGATAGAGCCAGAGGTTCCGAGCTCTATGCGAAGCATCGGGTCTGGAATGGGGTCAACTCAGCCTCGTCGTGACAAATGAGGAGCTACTTGATCGAAAAAGGGGTGTCTCTGACCTAGAAAACTGATATTTACGACCCAAAGGTTTGATTTGCTGACCAAATTACACCCTCTAAATGCAGAAGATAGCACCGTCTTCGCCACCAAATGGTGCCCGCTTGGTTGGTATAGTTCGATTGCATGCTGACTTCATGGAGTATTTACGTTATAATTTTAAATATGTGATATTATGATTGCATTTATCCCATTGTAATTGAAGATTCTCTCTGTAAAATATTCAGTTGGCTTAGGGTCATATAGTCTTGTCTCGAGAGTTAGCCAATATCCCAGTGAAATAATAACAAGCACTTCATGTCGAATGGTGGATTGGCTGAATCTAGATTATATAATAATAAATAATATACGCCAGGTAATTATGAATTAAAATTACCCTAAAATGTAATTGGAGATACAGTTTAAAGCAGGGATTTATCAATTTAGAAGTACTTCTGCTTTAAATTGAGTATTCAGAGCTCAGATTTCGTGAATAAAGGTCAGTTTCATAGTCAGACTTAATATGTCTCAAGAGCATCGCTATACTAAACACAAGAAGACACCTACCTAAACTAGAATGGAGTGGGCCATTGTGAGACAGGCCCTAAGTGGTTAGAAAGGTCGGCTAGAGGTTAAGAAGACCTCTGCTTCTATTCTAGAGAGGGTGTGTGAGTGTAATTGTTTACGTTAATAGACACGTAGACATAAAAATAGCAATTTGAGTCATACACTAAAATAAAAACTTAAAATTAATGTAATCAATAATAAATACAATGACGTATCTGTAAGTCGATAAGGCAAATCGAAGCAATAAACAATGTAATTTATCCGCGATCTTGTTTTCCAACACAATACATCTCTCTTCGTTTTGTAAGATAAGATACTACGTTTCGCAGCCTTAGAGAACGACCAGTAAAATTATTGTTTTGTTATGAGTTTAGGCCCATAGCTACATCTAAATATAATATCCTTTTAACTAAAAAAATACTACTGGACACAGGAACTGAGCGTACTAAGCCAAAGGTTACAGGTTTAATTCCCATACCTTGGTGTTATTTTTCAATTTGAGTAATACTATATTTGTATAGTAAGTTTTATTTGCGGATGACTGTCTCAGAGCATAAATACGTAAATCTAAGCAACAACTGTGCACGCTACGCCTGTGTAGCGACTCACGTAAGCAACATAGATCTACGCTTATCAAGGAGAATAATAAAATTGTTCTAATCTCACTACGTGCCACCAATCTTGCCTGGTATTCAGGGGAAATACGGGAAACACGCTCAAACAACTTCGGTTGTGGAGTATAAATAATCTGTTTTTACATCGGTACTTAACACGGAGCTTAAAGAAAAAAGTTTGCGGCATTCTTTTCTCCCTCGTTTTACTTAAAATGAGCCAAATTTGAATTGACATGTGTATACTATACTTATAAGCGTCTAAATAATAATTTATCAATATTTATAAAACCCACTTCGGTGGCCGTATAGTCTAAGGCAACACACTTGCGATAGACTAAACTATTGCCGATGAATAGAACAGGGTTATATTTCTGGTCATGTGTGGTGAGGGTAGTTTTTCATAAATTATTTTTCCTTCTTCCTCCTAAAAGATTTGTGAACACTTCCCCTAAATCCAACTTAGCACTTTAGTGTAGCTATCCACCTAGGTGTCGTAGTTAGCTAAATGCTGGTTTCATGTTGAGCTAGACTGCCGAGGACGGGGAGATCAAGGTTCGAATTTCTCTCGGGTAAACTGGGGAAGGGGGGGGGGGTTCCTAAATGGTTCTCCACTCTACCACCATGCAAATGATGTGTAAGAGGAAACATTAGTCCATGATATTATTAGTCTGAATCCAAAAGGTAATCTATTACAGCAGCGGCACGCACTCAAAAGAAAGGTATCTCTTTGACAACCAACAGCGGTCTAATAATCTCAATGCTGACTAGGAAATTCGTGCTCAAGGATATTAGTGCTAGTTTATTCAACCTCCCCCACCTTAGCTATAAGTTTTTTTTTGATACGAAGAACACTAGAAGTTAATTACTAAAAATATTTTAAATATATTCATACATAGTCATGTAATCTGTAGCTGTCACTTTTGATAAATATAATCAATACCTATAAAATAATACAATTATTATAAAGAAATGTGGCCAATGTTGGCCATAAAAGAGATATTTTGGAATTTTCTCTACTGTTCTTCCAACCAAAATCAAGGCATATTTACCAAAGCCTTCCCCGCAACAACACCAGTGTTTTTTAAATCCTATCTTAAAAAGGAAAAAAAAAGTAATTAGTATATTATTATATCAAAAGCCTTTGAATATTTAGATGGGCCTATATTTAATACTTGTTTTACCAGTAGCGTATCTGAATATTTGACACTTAAACTAACCTACCCATGCAATAAAATTAATAAACGTCTGAAAAGATACACTAACTAATGAGTTTTGATTGGTTCTGAGGTTTGACTTTGGCCCACACACACACAAAACTACAATTCCTAAGGGTGGCACTAACAAAAAACCACTACCTAAAACTTTCCTAGTCTAAAGATTTCCTAAGAACTACAAAGTGGCGTTGACGAGATTAAAAAAACACACAAAAAGGGTGGCATTGACAAAGAACCACTACTTAAAAATGTCCTAGCCTAGATATGTCCTGCCACCCTAGCTTATATTTGCCACTGCTGGCACCTGCCTGCGGGCTCCTCTCCAACCCTCTCAGGCTACCCACCAGCCCTCCTCAACTCAAAACAGTTTAATTCGGAAGTGTTTTAGACGGCAACATAAAATATATTTTTATTAAACCATAGCACCGTGCCTTACTACCCGCTTGGGTCATACGCTTAAGTACTAATTACACCAATGGATTAGGAATTGGGAAGGTTGGATTTGAAGGAAGTGAACTCACATTTTCAAGGAGAGAGAGTGGAAAACCATTTAGGAAAAACCTCCCCCAGTTCACTGGACCTAGTTTCGAATCTTGATCTCCCCGCCCTCAGAAGTCTAGCTCAACACGAATCTAGCACGTTAGCCAACTACGCCACCAAAGCGGGTTCAACAAAATAAATTAATGATTGTGTAAGTGCAATGAAGTCAGTGGTTTTGCTCTTAACTAGCACAAAAACAGAGTGTCATTTAAATACATAGTGTTCCACTTACCGAGGAACATTGCTGAGTGTTAGTCGGTGACTATGTCATTATTAAATTGCAAACAAAGAGACTTGTCATAACCTTTTGCTAAAAATAATGATGTAATAGCCATTGAACATAAACAAAGGCTAGTAGAGCCAATAAAGGAAGTAAGTATTGCTGTTGTATTTTATGTTTCTGATAGCAAGCTGTTTGATCTGTTTCACCAGACACATCAGTCAACTGGGCCTGCTGGGTGAGATCATATGATTAAGGTACAAGGGTATTACTCGTTTTGATAATGAGCTATACATATATCTGTGTGAGCTTTGTCGGCAAAATAAGAAGGACTGTAAGAAAGGAGTTTTTGCCAAACCAATAATTTCTACGAAATCTAGTTTTCGTTGTCTAGTAGAATTAGTTGACTTCCATAACCACACCAACGGCGAGTAAAAATCTATAATAGTATACCAGGATCATGTAACATCATTTATTGTGCATAAAGGTCTCAAAACCTAGAGGACTTAAGAAGTATCTTACAATCTCACATATATTTTTGCATCTATTGGTCCCTATTCAATCTTTCAATCAGTTATAGTAGAAAGTTTACCGACAGTCTTTTTCCCATCATTAAGGATTACCTGCCCCAAATTTAAATTGTGCATGGGGAACCTTGCCACAACCTGATCCAGAGTAGGGTAGAACGTGAGAACTAAGTTATAGAGAACATGTTCAAAATATGAAAGCAAGATGAAAAAACTTCCCATTGGAGTCTAAGCATAAGATTGGTCCAATTAATGAAAAATAGAGCCTACAATGGTGGTATCAAAAGACCACAATATGAAACTTTTTTTCGGCTGCAGGTTAAGGTTTGGTTGAGTACATAAAACCTTCCTGAGGAACATATGCAAACCATTGAAGATTAGGAAGATTTGGAAAACGCGAGTAATTCAATTGAAGAAAATAGTAGTGAAGAACCACCGCTACCTAGCAGCTTAACTCAAGTGTAAGAATCCCTCAACAAATATACATTATCAATTAAATCCCCTAAGGTAGAAGTGTCTTCTTAACTAACCTGTTGTGCATGTTATAAAGCCACAAGTGGGGCTCATCAGTCCCCAGTTTGTGGTTGAAATATTAATGCTATGTTTGGAAACTCTACTGGAGGTGATGACAAGAAAAAAGAATACGGGACAACCATTGTTTGTCCTCTTTGTATCAACAACAAGAATGTTGCTAGTGATCAACAAAATGAAAAGGATAATCTGGAGCAACAAACAAATAAAATAAAAATATTGTGTGACAAGTTTCCGCAAGTCGAGAAAGGCACAATGGTTAGAATTCACGTACCTGGCGTAGATAAAGGCCAAGGAGATGCTCGAAATATTTTGGCCAGCATAAAGGACATTACTAGAGAAGGATCCTATAAGTTGGATACATCACAAGGAGTCTTAAGGCAACTATATGCAAAAACACAGTTCTCGTTTTGCAAGAAAAACTTAATTGCAGTGAAAGAAATCCCAGTTGACAAGGAAATTTCACTAAGATCATGTGCATTGTGCAACTCAGCTAGCTACAGGTAATGGCCAAGGATTTTTTAAGTGCATATGCAAAATCAAATGCCAAGCAATGAAATATTTTCGATTTTCCAAATAGGACAGTGTATTTCAAACGGTAATCTTAGCTTTACTTGCATTGGTAAATAATACTATCCATGAACTTATCAATAGTTTTTTTACTCTTGTATCTGTTTTATTCATACCTTTTTTTTAGCTCAAAACTTGAACAAACCAACAGTTGAGACCACTTAAGTGCACAGTTTTAAATAATTTGATACATATGTTAGTAAATAAGGTAATTTAAAGCAGTAGATTTGTTTTACCAATACTTTACAGTAATGAAGGTACTTTATATTTCCAAGAGTCAGCTTATCTCTGCTTACTTTATTAAATAATATTTTCAATTACATTATCCAAACTATTTTTTCCCCTGGTATTTGTCTTATTCTTATTTTTATAAATAAAAATTTAATAAGCCAAACAATAACGGGAAATCAAGTGCATTTTTAAAAGTATTAATACCTGACCTAAAATGTTATTGATATCATAAACAGTATAATGTCCAATTAATCTATAAATTTGCTAGGAAAAGTATTAAATACAACATCAAATCTAATTTAGTTCATAATTTGCCAAAACAGCTTAGTCATTATATATAAAGCCTGGACTACACACATTGCCGGTAACATACACGAGGCGCGTCCAGAAAGTAAGGTCCGATAAAATAATAAAAAAATACTAGCAGGGATAGAAAAGTTGTATAAAGGTATAAAAATACATGCATAGCTCTTTTATTTTTCCACGTAATCTACTTTGACTTCAATACATTTTTTTTATCTTGGCACCAACTTCTTTATACCCCTTTCAAAAAAATCTGCCGCCAGTGATTTTAGCCAATGAGTCACAACACCATTCTCCAATTTATTGTCTTCTGCAAAACGCTAAGAGGGCAGTTACTGCTTCATGTTCAAAAACAAGTGATAGTTACTTGGAGTGAGGCCTTGGCTGTAAGATTAATGGTCCAGCAGTTCTCATACAAATTGATGAATCAGCTGAGCAGTTTTGGCCGCAATGAAGGATTGGGCATTGTTGTGAAAAAGAAGAATCTCTTATGACAGCATGCCACGTATTTTGTTTTGAATTGCACGTCTTAGTTTTTTTAAAAGTTTATTAATATCCTGTAGCATTAATGGTTCTTCCTCGTTCAGAAAAATCAACAAGCAAGACACCCTTCTGGTCCACCCAAAAAACAACAGAAGTGATGATTTTTTGACGGAGCATTCTTGTTTGAATTGTATTGCCTTTGGGGATGTTAAGTGATGCCAATCCATCGAATGTTGTTTTGTTTTAACATACGTACACGAAATACAAGTATCACCAATGGTTATGGTTTGAGAAAAAAGTTCA
This sequence comes from Timema douglasi, assembly GCA_901482245.1. Lineage (NCBI taxonomy): Eukaryota > Metazoa > Arthropoda > Insecta > Phasmatodea > Timematidae > Timema > Timema douglasi. The sequence goes on along the minus strand of CABEEJ010002253.1, from coordinate 65,245 downwards.
TCTCCTTCGTTTTCAAAACGCTGCAAAAACATTTGAGATGACTCCACGCGTTTTTGTTTGTGTGCTCCAATCAGCATTTTGGGGACCCATCTGGCGCACAGTTTCTTGTAGCCTATTTTTTCTTTCACAATTTCGTGAACGAGGGACCGTGAAACTTCTAGTAATTCAAAAGAAAGTTCTGTAAGTATGAAACGATGAATTTTCACGTCCACACGTTCCACTAAATTGTCGGTCACCTACCACACTTGGTCGGCCACCACACTCATCAACATGAAATATGGTGTGACTTTCTTTGGACAGATGACCCATTGTCTGATCTTACTTTCACTCATGACATCATGATCGTAAATCTTACATATCCGATGGTGTATTTCTGAAGCGTTAAGGCTTTCCGCTAACAAAAATCGTATGACACTATGAACCTCAAAATGGACGGGATTATTTATGAAAGCACTAATTATAAATCACTTTCACAAAACATATAATGACAACAAAACTCAAGTAAAGGGATCAACAGAAAGCTGATGAGTCAATCTATGCTACTGCATATGTGTGATATGGCCTACAAATTTATTTTGGCAGTCATTTCTCAACGGATCTTACTTTGTGGACGCGCCTCGTATAAGTTGTTTGTCTTCCTGTTTAATAGTTGTCTTGGACTCTTTGGTCAAAATTTTTATTGAATATACTTCATATTTTAATAGATGTTTTCATTGGATTAAATTTAAAATAAATGGTACGGTGCATTGCACAGATTTTCCCTCTCTCTAATATTAAAATAGAGACATTTACAAAAACTCGTAAAAGTTGTGAAATGAAATAATATACACTAGTACAGAAACAGTGAGAAAAAAGGAGCAGCTCTTTCAATCAGTAATTAAAAATAATAATTTAGTGATTCGTTAAAAATATAAATGATTGCTTATAACTCATAAACTAATTCCAGATTAAATTATTTTTAATATTAAAGTTTTAACATTACTACAACTTTACAACTATAATTGAGAAGTTATTTCGTATCTCAAATATTTGCTGATATATGATCAAAAATTGAAATTTTTTACCAATGTAAAATGTTACTAAAGTCATTTCCATGGTAAAACCAGAATGGTGTTTTTTATTTTGTAATGCTAAGCAATGCCTTGATACCCAATTTAATATAAATCTCTATAGCGAATTTTGAATAGCAGATTTTGTCTAATTTTGACTTTTAGTAAACTACCTTTAATTTTAAGCTTGTATGTCTATTTACTAAAAAAGCCTCAAAGGAACCTTATGTAATTCCTGAATACCAAGGTTTACGCCTGAATGGTAAAATCATTTCGGATCTATCCCGTGATAAATTCAGCCAAATAGACAAATTGATGGCGTCACGAAAACAATATTTTTTTAAAGGTTGTCAAGAAACGTGAACATTTATCAAAATATCGAGTTTAATTTTTTACTTTCTCACTATCTTACAGGTGGAGAAAGTATTGTGATCGTAAAAAAAAATTGAACTCGAGATTTTGATAAGTGTTGACGTTTCATGAGACCCACCCCCCCTCCCCCGAATACGATAAAGTTGTTTTTGAATTTCCATCTGTCTGTTTGTACCTTTAACTAAAGCCTAAACTATATTACCGATTGGTCTAAAACTTGGTTTCTAGGCTTTTCATAGGTTTGCCCTGAGGAATTTTTGGAATTGTATATCCAACCCTAAAACAAGGGTAGTTTAATGAGGGGCAAAAAGAGAAAAAGTCAATTTTTTCAGAATCGGTTCAAAAAATTTTGATTAAATTTCATCTTAAAACATTTATAAATATTTCAAACAAAATGGCTACTCTCAATATTTCGGCAAAATGACTTAAAGAACTCTGGTCTAATGCGTAAACTATCAATTTTGATATCTCCGAAAATATTTTATATATGAAATAACTTATCATTAGAAATATGTAGGTCTAGTTATAATACAATTATTTTAATCGTTGCATATTTTTATAAAACCAATAAATTTAAGCTATACGCAAATATAGAGATATTTATGTTTTAACTTTTCGAACACTAAAGGTAAAAATATTGCGATCGTAAAAAAATCCAACCTGAAATGTTGATGGATGTCAACGTCTCATGACCTACGAAACCCTAAAAAGTGGTCTGTGCAGTGACGTTTGTCGGCGTACCAGTTTAAACTTAAATTTAAGAGTAGTTTAATAATGGGCGAAAAGAGAAAAAAAAATTTGTTTCTCAAAATTGGCTCCAACGATTTTATTTAATATTCGTATATCGGCGTTGATTAAGATTATAAATAAACTGTCTATTTTCGTTTTCCCATGAAAATGACTTTTAAGGTACTTTATAGAGGCTGAAATTTCCGTATCTCCTCAACTATTTGAGATACTAAATAATTGATCATTACAAAATTGTAGTAATACTAGAAAATAAAAAGCTCTTATATGAAATATATTTTTATAGACCCAAAAGTTTTTGAGAAATTGGCAAAGATGTTATTACTATGGTGTACAATTTATTTGTAAAGAGATACTACTTAAGCTCTAACGCAATAATTATCCAATGCCATAGAGTGATTAAATATAAGTAAGTCTCTCCAAATGTTTATGTCATTCTTCCTTAAACGGCTAAGGATAAATGTTTGTACAACAATGATCTATCTCCATTTCAGTTTCGATAGTCAATATTTAAATTTTTTGATTGGTCAAAATTTATAAATGAGAAATTTAATAGTAATGCGATGACATGAAAATGTGCAATACCTAATAAAATGTGGAAAATTTTAAACGGAAGTCAAAATTCTAACATGAAGGATTGACCCTTTTGGACCCAACATTGATCTTTGTTTATCGGTCCAAACATACAAATGAGGACATTAATTATTTAAAAATAAAATTTAAAAATTTAAAACCGGGACTCGAAGAAGTTTTACATAAGTATCGTTCAATTTATGCTTGGGTTTGCTAGTTTATATTATTTCGTTTCACATATATTATTAGTTTTGAGTAAATATCTCAATTTTTAAACAATAGAGCGAGAAGGTACGTTCGGAGTTCCGTACCATTTATTTTACTCACCGCATCTAGCCAGTTTTAAATATGTTAATGGGGTAATAATGCGTAAGGTAAAGTTTAGAAAATTGTAGCTGTATTTATATTAATGGAGAATTTTAAACTATTTTTTTAAACCATCAGAAGTTGAACTTTGACCTTCCAGTCACCAGAAAAGCAAATCAAATGAGATTGACATTTTAAGTTCTCACCGATTTGGCCGACAAATCATTTCACAAGAGATAACATTTTATCTGTATAGATACCAAAATATATTATTATAGGCTCTACATATACTACATTTTTATTGGTATCATACTACCCTGATTTTAAAAGAACTTGACACATACTATTACCATTTTTTATTTGTTGTGACCTAAAAAACTAAACACTTTTGGGCCCTATAACTAATTTATTTAACTCTCTTCAGTGGTCAACAGTTCTAGTGCATCACTCTTTCAACAGAATGAACTACCGATGATGGGGAAGATTAGGGTTAACATCTTGAATCCCAACAGGGTGTAGTAAGGGCAGTTTTTTATAAAAAAAAAATTTTACTCTACTTCCACGCAAATTCAGGTTTAATTTATCTAAGTTCAACACTGCAAATCCCTATTAAATTAGCTTAATTTATACATCATTGTATAGCAGGAACAGGCTATAAGACGCCGTGTAAACAAAATCTATATTTTCGATCATATTGCTTCCATGCTAGGGTTAGAAATGGTACAAGTGTAGGGATAAATCCAAGTGGTTTTATTGTGCCTTTAGCGAAAAGAAGTTCATACAAAGTATATATTTTAATTGGAAGAGGCCCACATTTTTATAAAACGACATTCCAACCTTCTATTAGTAATTGCAATGAAAGGGGCCGTGCCTCAATCTGGCCGCCGGTTGCTTTGGATGGGTTCCAAACAGATCGATTAGGAATAATTGAAAAGAGAGTAATTAAGGCCGCTTTGAATGAGTCTAAATCGATCCAGCCCGATTAGGTCTCTAGGGCCTCATTTAATTACATATTTTTTACTAGGTTCACTTGGACCTTAAAAGTTCGATTCTGTTTTAACAAGAAGTCGATCAAATTTAAAACGGGAATTTTTTATTAACTATCTAGAAATTAATTTTGTATCTAAAAAATTAATCAAGATACGTATTAACGTATAAACTCTGAATACATATACTTTATCAGCACACGACTCCCAAATTAACAATCTAGGACTTAAACTAATAGTATATCGAATAATTCAAGTGGGAAGGACTTAAGCTACAGTTTCAGAAATCACTAAAACTACTCTAGTACATTCACCCTAAGTCATGTGATATTAAGCTTATCTCTCACTCTTGATAGGGAGTATGGTAATAATAATAACTAGTTGTCACGCCGAAAAATTCAGCTTATTTTAAAACATGAATTTTTAAATTGAACGTAAATTCATTTATTAAAAAATATCATATTTTAATTTCTTAATGTAAATATGAATATTCTGAAATAACGTGAATTTTTATATTCTACATTTTTAGAGAAGATTGTAGAAACACAGTGAATAATCACTTGTGAAAAAAACTACAGCACAATGCTGAGATACAAACCTGGATATACCCATCAACCATTAATCAAATATATTAAGGTGCTTATTTCCCAGAAAATGTGACCACCAATATATATAGCGTAACAATAATAATTATGCCTATTTTAAAAATTATTTATATTAATTTTATGAATAATAGCTTTAATATTTGTAATTTTAATCAGTAACAGAACTATTATTTTAAATTATTAAACATTTACCTGAATCGTTATAAATTAATGTGAGTTAAAAACGTGGACTTTGAATAATAGTGGAAGAATAAATACATTTAAAAAGTTTCACAAAAAATTGATTTAATTTATTCCATTATTCCCTCCTCTATACTTCGAAATTCTCAGCATTCCTATGATTCTATCGATTGAAATGTAACTTGATATTTAAACAAAGGAATCCCTCCGACCTCGGAACAGAAAATCCCCGGAGGCCAACCCTTCAAAAATATTGAAGTTGACTGACCATGCCAGAGGCTTGTTTTCCCCCATAAAACTTGTTCATCTCTCCCAGAAATTAAGGCTGGTGCAGTTTATTTAGCCAGCTCATCCTATTCCTGACAACACTTTTTATGTAAAGTGCACTTTCTGAGCCGAGTGATAATATCAGCACAATACTTATACACTAACTTAAATCTAGAACAGACACAACATCCAATACCTAATCGTTAATTTATCACTGCGAGAAGAGTAAACCCCAATTTATCTAATGATCAAACATCGGGGGCATGCTGGGAATTGAACCAGGGAATCTAAGCTCAATAGCCATACACGCTACCGACTGATCTAAAATATCGGAGGATAACCTTCCTTAATCTCATTTAATAGCCTGGGGTTTATATAACTTCGATAAATGTTTCATTCGCATCTAATATGATTTTTGGGGTTGTGTAGTTAAGGGTTTGAATTTCTGCCAGTTGTACTGAAGTTGGCTCTCCATAGTAGATTTTTCACTCTCTCTCGAAGAAAATGTGAGTAATTATATACGGAAATATTGTTTAAATATTAATATGGTTTAGTTTTATAGGGTAAATTATTTATAGGTACTTAATTTGGATTGGGTTGGGTTGGTTTGGTTAAGATAAATTTTGTTAATATGTGTTTGATGAAGTTTTTAATTTAGTATAGGGCAAGTAGTATTAAACAGGCAAATTTTTTTATATTTAATATTTTCTTTATATTTAGCCTTAACATTAAGTTAGTTTCAATGATTATAAATAAATTTTAATATTACTTTTGAACATAAGCCAGATATATGAATGTAAGGTTGAGGGAGCTAGGGTGTTGTACCCTATCTTCCCATGACATGTTGGCAAAGGGAGGTCAGATTTTTAATCCAGATAAGATGGTTTCCCCCACATAGCTCTCAGTGTGTCATTCCCATTCTCTCACGAGGTTTCTCTAACCAACCAACCTCTTCTCTACCCAATTAGCTTACCTCGTTTATAGCCAAACTTGCGACAACCAAGAATCTAACCAGTGTCTATCAGAGCTATTAAACCACTTGAATCTTTGAGCTCTCTTTTGTGCCACTTACATTGTAACACTTTGTTGTAATGTGAATTATTCAGAGTAAGCTAATTAGATTATGTTTCTAATATATATCTCAAACAATATTTTGTACAAATTCATTAAAATATTTTATAATAATAGAATTGATAGTAATTTAAAAATCAATATGCATTAATAACATTTTAATGTTTTAAAATACAAATAGCAAATCTGATAAATGAGATTACGATACATGATTAGATGCAATAATAAATATGAATTGAATATTTAATAACAATAATAACAAAGTAGATTTAAATATTTATTAGTTATATTAATAGATGAGACATCAATCAGTATTTGATAATGATGATACTACTACTAAAATAATAATAATAATAATTATAACACACGGAATATGCAGAGCTTATTAAACCCAATAAAATATAACAATACATATTCGTGTCCCGTAAATTAAAATAAAACATTTCAAATTTGAATGGCAATATTTCATGATGATTAAATTTAAATACGCTCATATATCATTTTATTTTTAATGTAGAAATCCATAAAATGGTAATAAATTAATTACACATAAAAACAACAGCCAAATTTGATTAAGACAAACAAATGTGAAAATAAATGGCTTATTGGTTTTAACTAAAATAAACAAGCTTTAACATAACTATATACATTTTTAAAAGGTCATGTTTCTGCTGTACGGAAAAATAAAAGTTAATTGAAAATATTTAGGAAAAAAGTATATTTAAATACTTTCCATCGATTCATTGAATGAGTTTGTTGCGTTTAAATTTTCACTTATTTTACCAGAAAACGTAATATGCCCAAAAAATTATAATCAAATACTTCATATTTTAAGTTCCTACTACTAATTACATAAACAAGTGTGCCACTACTAGGCAAACCATATACTAGAAAAAAAAAGACTTTGCATTTAAGATGATATAGTAAGTATTTTGGAAGAAATAAAATATACTTACGATTAATATTATTATTATTATTATTATTATTATTATTATTATTATTAGCACCGCGTCTTACTACCCGTTCGGGTTATACGCACTTACGCTAATGTGTAATGGTAGGGTGATTGTGAGATGAAATGAAGGACCTACAGTTTAACGTGGAATCCGAACCACGGTGGAGGCCTGGCATTCCCCACATTNATTATTATTATTATTAGCACCGCGTCTTACTACCCGTTCGGGTTATACGCACTTACGCTAATGTGTAATGGTAGGGTGATTGTGAGATGAAATGAAGGACCTACAGTTTAACGTGGAATCCGAACCACGGTGGAGGCCTGGCATTCCCCACATTCACAAGTTGTGATTAATACACGTCTTGTCAGAGGTGAAGGAAGGGTTTGGTAATCAGATAAATCTTTGCTGGGACCGAGGATTGAATCCCGGCCGACAGCATAGAAGTCTGACACCTTACCCCTAGACCGCCAGGTCACCTTACGATTAATAGATGATACATAAAACATACGACAGTCATGTTTGTCGGGAGGAGGGAAATAATATAATTATATTGATGCTAGACTACTGATAAATCGTGTCAATAGTTGGAAAAATAATATTGCTGTCGTGTCTCACTACTAATCCAGCTTATGCGCTTGGCTACTCTATTGTATTAGTGATGACGGCGGCGAATTTAAAGGAAGTGTATGCTTACTTTCAAAGATGGAGAGTGGAAAAACATTTAGAGAAAACATCCCTAGTACATCTGAAAGGAATTAACACCACCAAATACCCGCCATTGGCACTCCAGTCCATTAAGAGTGTGAAGTTTTAGACCATTTTACCATCGAAGCCCATGTGACCACCGATGCGAGTTTAATGTTAATAATATGTGGGAAAAGTAAGCCACTCATCAAAAAGCACCAACATCTAACTATTGCAACCTGCAACATATTTGTAATTAATGACCTCACAGTACAATCCCAAATCTAATATTAGTTTGCCATTAACAAATATAATATTTTACTATATTATATTATATGTTTTATTTGATAGGTTGATGAAAATATCTATTAGAAGTTACAACTGCAACTCCCTATGATTTATATAGAATCAAGGGAGTTATATTTAAATTTAATATGTTTTAATATGTTTTTAATTAATATAACCGCATCAAACGAAAATTGTTTGTAATTTTAAAATGACCATGCTTTCTAAATATGTTGTCACTATCCCTTTTAAAGGGTAGCCAAAATATATTTATTAGTGATACGTTTTTCAGCTTTGTCCAAGGCATTAAGTGACTTTAAAAAATATTTACTCATATCACATTCAAGCGAAACAAGTGCGAGCTAATAAGAGAGAATTAGATAGCCTTAATACAAATGAATCGGTACGAGGGTTTCTTGATTAGGTATTTAATAATATAACCGTACCGTATTTTGTATGTGGTCGCCATGAAACTGATCTATCAATGAACAGACTATGAAATGATCGAAATCAAAATTTGTTTCCACCATCTTTAAAAAGAGAACAGAAAGGATTGAAAAGTTGTTCGCGTCATCTCATGTTCCATTTGCTCCTCACACCTACCTATCTGTACTAGTCATAGGTGTATAACCGTTCCCAAAAGTCGACGCGAACAAAGCTTATACCACTACTTTTGAACATTACTCAATAAAGAAAGAGGGACTGTTTGGTAGAATACCAAATGAAATCAAGAGTAAAGACATTTTTAGTTTCAAAAATAACGCTATTTTGGTAAGAAAAAATATGAAGCGTTGAATTTATAAAGAACAGTAAAAATTTTTAACTTCTATGCAGCTAACTTTGATAATATTTAATTATAAAATTACAAGGTCAGCACTATTGGCCACTGGTTGGCCAGAACTGTAATAAAATAAATTGAAATTGCATTTATTAATCTGAGCCCCTGAAACAAAATGGCCAAATGAAGACAGGTAATTAATTTATAAGCTATGTATTTGATTTTTTTTTACTAAATTTACATTTACATCCATTTACTGTTTCCAGCCTATGGTATGGGCCTTTTTGTTTTATTAAAATCATATATTTTTCTACTACCGGCTTGCTAGGCCTGTCGTAGCTTTATATGCCTTATAATCTAACTTAATACTAGGCCAGGCACACCATCCAGTCTCCGGCCATTAAATTATCAATGTGAAAAGATAAACCCATATTTCACCAATAGTAAATTTTTTGCCATGCCAGGAATTGGACCCATGACCCTCAGCTCAGTGGGCAGAAAAGCCACTGACTAAGCTAAAATATCGGATTTTTTACTTTACTAAATGTTAACGATTAGCTATAGGATTCCAGCATGTGCTTTTTTTGTAAACAACAGAATAAATAATCAATCAGTCAAACACAATTATTGTCTACACTCTGTTAGTAGCTTTGTGGACTAATAATAAGATCGAAATGTCTTGTCGCCTTTATCATAAGAATTAAAACTTAAGCTCCACAATTTGTGGGTATAATTCCAGTTTCTTATTAGGTTTGCTTATTTCAAAAATACTGGAATGGATAAAATAAATGGTAGGGTGTAGCCAGACTTGGTGAGCGAATAACAATTAAATATAACACATTGGATGTAATGAGATGTTGCCAGACTGGAGCGCGCGAGCGAGTGACCTGAGCAACTCACTTGAAAGATAGAACTGTTCCTATTTTTCAAACGCGTGTGCTTGAGCCGGAACAGTCTAGTTTACAGGCGCTGGGCAATATTATTGTATGTTGGTTCATTGAGTGCAAGAAAAACATCTCAATTTGACATGATATGACTTTTTTTTTATATAATTATCGATAGGCTTAGCACACTTGTTAATAGTGGCCTAATTTAATTGGTAAGACCATAAACAATATCTATGTAAAGCTGATATGTTAAAATGATTCAATATTATAATCAAAGTAAGCCTTTATAAATAAGAATTACCATTAGTGCGGAGAGATAATGGTAAAAGCACAACAATAAATCACTTGTCAAAAACCACACTTAGTTCACTGCGCCAAGATTCAACAACAATCGAGAGCCATCTGCTAATCACGCGCTCACTCGCTCACTCACCAGTCTGGCCACGCAGCCGCTCAGTCACTCGCTCGCACGCTTGTAAGTCTGGCCGAACCCTTAGTATATTATTAGCACCGCGTCTTACTACCCGTTCGGGTTATATGCACTTAAGCTAATGTGTAATAGTAGGGTGATTGTGAGATGAAATGGAAGAACTACAGTTTAACGTAGAATCCGAACCACGGTGGAGGCCTGGCATTCCCCACATTCACAAGATGTTTTGTCAGAGGTGAAGGAAGGGTTTGGTAATCAAATAAATCTATGCCTGGACTGAGGATTGAACCCCGGCCACCAGCATAGAAGTCTGACACCTTACCCCTAGACCGTCAGGTCACCTAACCCTTAGTCGCAAGTGTGACTAACACTGATATAAATGCACAAATTAAGAGTGTAGTGTATAATGTGGTGAAGAATATAGCTACTAGTAGTAGGTTTAACATCCAATATTGATTTAAGGTATTATGAAATAGAATTTGCCGTCGAGCGTATTGTAGGAGGGTGACCTCAGACCTCGGACCTCATCTTGCAAGGTGAAGGACGTCCGTTGTTCACGAAAATCATTTGAATGGCCAGTTTTGGCACATGTGATCATAGCTATGTTCTTATTGGTTGAATGGCACAGTTTAAAATCATCTATTTTAAAAACAGAAAGATTTTTTTGTGATATTTAACCGAGAGATGCCTTCGAATACGGGTGTGTGTATACCATTCGTATACATAATTTATGACATTTTATAGAAAGTGTTTTTCATGTGAGTGAGTTTTACCCGCAAGTATATGTGTGACATTAATCAATAATTACCTAATAGAAAAATTTGTAATGTCCGTAATATTCAACAGAATGATAAAATCGACAAGTTGTATTTAGTACTCTAGAACTTGTATTATCCAACATATAATCAACCAAAATAACGTCCCAAATTATATTATTTTTAATTCTTGTTCACACACACACATAAAAAATAATCGTTTTATAAGGTGTGGCCATTTACAGTTACAAACCTAGGGTACAAATAGACTTAAAATGGACACATTGCGGTATTTATTTCAGAAATAAAATTTCTTGTCTTCAAAAAAACTACTAAAATAATTTTAAATATTGTGGACATAAAAACAAAATACTGCGTTTATTTCAGGAAGGCTGGAATATCTTCCCAGACCTTAAAACGTATTCACAGAACTGCGACAATTTGTGTAAAACGTTGGTGAAAATCAAAATTAATATTTTCATATTTATTTTTAAATTTATTTAATCAAAATGCGAGCTTACTTATGGTATAGCTTTTGGAAATTTTAAACTTAGTTTTGGGCTTAACGGTATTTTGAAATGATATATACATATTTAAGCACATTTATGAAGGTGTACTCCTTAATAATAGGCTTTAGTCAGGGGTTTATACACAGACTTATAACTGAACGGGTGGAAGTGGGGGGAGGAGGAGGTGGGTGAACCATTTTAAATAAATTTTCTCAACCTTAAGGATCACCCAGGAGGATGGTGGTGGGAATTCTGGGTGATTAGAAGGAATAGTTTGTAATTATTTTCAATCACTTTATACTTATTAGGTATCACTAATTAAAATACAAAGATAATGCATTATTTAAATTACTGTATTTACTCATTTTATCAATAGTACATTTTATTAATTTTCTTCCCACAAAAAACACATTCACTCATAGGGGGATATGGTGGCTAAGACCCTAGCTTTAATTAACAACTCTCTATCTTAAATATATTTTCCAGAGCACCCCCCCCCCTCCCCCAGTATATAGCCTATCCACACCATTGAAATTGGTTTGGATCCCCCTTCCCCTATGTCCCCTAGAGTGTATCCTATCCACGCCACTGGTATTGGTTTCCATACCCCACCTTCTCCTCAGAATATGTCCTATCCACGCCACTGGTATTGGTTGTCATGTCTCCACCTACCTCCATATGAATATGTCCTACCCACGCCACTAGGATCGGTTTCCAAGGTGGTAGCGCTAGAGGATACATTTTAAAACGTTAGATTCCCACAGAGAGACGAACGTGAGGACAGATACATTTTATTCAACGATCTCGAAAAACTCTCTCTTTGATTGATGTCTTTGTGTACGACAGTTCAGACCGGCCGACATTTAATCATTTCGTTGAGATACATTTGAAAAGGGTAAAAGAAGAAATGGAAACACTCACAGATTTATCTCTTTTACTATTATAAATCAATGGATGAAAATTCTTACCAATACTTTTTTTTCTATACTTGAAACATTTATATTTTCCTATGAGAATTTGTTTATTTCAATCCGCCTAGTTTTAAAGCCGCTATACATTTCCCAATACTTTTATTTACCTTATAAGAGCTTTCAGAATAAAGATTTATAGCTAATACATTGGTAAAAATTCCATTAAAACTTCTGATTTAATCCTATTTATAAAAGACTAGTTTTAAAATTATTTGATGAATGAGTTTTAAGATTAAAGGTTTTTATTCTAAGCACTATAGATGTTTTTATTTTCGCATATCTATTTCTCATATGGACATTCATTGCCTGGTTAAATTATTACCTTTATTTGTTTTTTAATATTAGAGAATAAAGTATTTTACGTATAAGATATAACCGTCCATTATCATAACGTAATTATCTACCCTTTTTTTTGTACAGTTCCTCTTATAACACATCTGAGTTATCCAAATATTTACTTAATTGGGTAATAGCATGCTAGATTAAATGAAGAGGAAATTATAATGTGCTTACGCATTTGCGTGGAAGGAAAAGGAAAACTGTTTAGAAAAATTACCTTGGTTTCACTATCTGGGATTTAAGCCTCAAATACCTGGTCACTGGCAAACCAAACTATACAATACCGACATCTTTATACACATATCCACTAATGTGGGTAATAAAGTTAATAAAAAAAACTCCAAGGCGCCAGCTATACCGACCGAACAACCAACTTATAAGGATAGAGGATATCATGTGGCTTGCACAACGAGCCGTCAGACCACTATTCTCAGTTTTCTAGACTAGAGCTGCTACCATTCCATTCAAGTATGTCCTTATAGGTCGACGCGAGGCTGAGTTTGACCCCGTTCCAGACCCACTGCTTCACATAAAAATCTGGAAGAACCGTGGATCAAACCTAGGACCTCTTGATCTGTAGCCAGGAACGTTGACCAATAGATCAAAAACTAACAGTTCTCAAAATTTACTTTCTCATCTATATAAAGCGAAGAAACTCACTTATGTTGTAATTGTTTCAAAACTAGTTTTTTAACTCCGCAAGAATTTTTTAAAATCTCAAACACTTTCACTAATACAAGATAGGGAATTTGGTTTACTTCCTGATCGCCAAATCTCTGATAAAAGGCTGGCAAACATCTTATAATTAATTTAAATTTCAGCCCTTACGATGGGCATGTGGTTAAGGCTCTATTTAAACTACACTTTCACAAAGTTGGTCAAAGGGATGTGGTTTGAAGCCCAGTATAAAGCACTGAGGTTTATATACAATATAGTATTTTCACTGTAGTTTTATTAACCTTTTTGCATGAAAATTGGGATGCATTTTTTCTAAGCCAACTTATTCTTCTCTGCCATTAAAGTTAGCTCACCGTGGTATGACGTATTTCATTGGTCCATACATGTATTTTTTTTAATCGACTCTGGAAATACTCCCGATATATGTTTTTCCTTATTTGCTTCTATATTTTTACCCAAAGGTGTCTGTCTTGATGAATCTGGTTTTTACGGCAATGGGAGGAATGGAGCTTAAATACAATTCGGGTATAGTGAGGTATTTTCTCGTTTATGGTTTCTTGATCCTCATCCATGCAAATACATTTATATTGCCTCTGTTTCTATCTAATTAATCTCTACCATATTATTGTAAGTATACGAATAGCCGGGATGTGAATTGTGTAATAACAGGTTTTTGAGGCTGAATATGGAACTATTTTTAATAACTTTTTAACTATTGTAAAATATACTATGTGCCCATGATCTCTTCTCTACCTATAGAACTTATGAACCCTAAACTTATTGAATTTATAGTTAAATGAGCCTATATATTTGAGAAGAGTATCGATAACATAGTAATGGAGTCAATAGGAGTCGAACTCTGTTATCCTATATTATAAATATATCATTTGGTATCTCTATTTACCTGATTCTGTGGTCGAATGATCTAAGGTAGTGACACACAATCTTTTCATTTCGTGTACCCCCAGATATAATTGCTCTTCAATTTTTTTACCCACAAAGATGTTGGTGCATAAATCAAGTCATACATATTCTTTACTCTATATATTTATATAAGTAATTTTTTAATTTTAAACATCCCCTAAGATGTATTTGCGTACCCCAGGTTGAAATCTACTCTTGTCATTCTCGCATTAGACCGGACATCCAATGACTGGGGGAGCGGGGTTTGAATTCTGGTTGGCTGTGCTAAGTTTACCACCCCTGAATCATTTTACACTCTCCCTCCACAAAAGTTTGTGTAAAATTGCTCCAAAGTTCAATCTTCTACATACCTAAAATATTAGAATAATTAGTATAACTATACGCGCATAGCGTGGACGTGAAGTAAGACGTGGTGCTAATCAAAAAAGTTATATTTTTATATTGACGCTAGCCCAAATTCTTTAAATAATACATTCTAAACCAGTTTACACAGGCAATTATATGTGTTGACAACCATAGGTGTAAATCAACTCTCATTCTACTCTTAGCTATGCAGACTAAGATAATTTTTAATATACTATTTTGTCTATCCAATTTATCTATTTTTTAAAAGTCATGTGATGTATGTTTGACTGTCCAACGTTTTCCTCAAACTTCACGATAAGGTAAAAACCTAAAACTTGGCACATTGCTTACCTAAATGTTTAAGTTACCTCCCAGAATATTAAAATTTAATTTGTTTGCATGGTAGTGCCCCCAGGAGGAGCGCAGTCCACCAAGATCATGTGACTAGAGTTTTATATATAATTATATATCACCGCTTACATACAAAGGGCCTCCATACATATATTTGACCTACATAACTACAGTGGAGGAGCGTGATCTTTATGGGGGGCCGGATCAAATTTTACCGGTAGTGATTTTGTTCTCACAACGTGTTAGCATATTATACTAAATTTATTTAGAAAAATCTAGAATTACAAATCAATTAACAAATATAAAAACATAAAATATAAATTATATGGGTGTAGTATACAAAAGTTGGACACGTCTGTCAGTTCATGATTACCGCAGTGGTTTAAGCATCCTACAAATCTGTCTAATAGGCTATATGCCTTTTTCTGACACCTTTTTATTGTGTTTTTGGACTGAAATTTTGACCACGGAATCTATCCATGATGCAATATTTACTGTTCCAAATATTTTCAACTTAAATGAATTTTCCAAATGATTTACCCATTCCTCATGTTTTTTAATTATTTCACTTAAATGTTAAGATCTATACAGCCTTCTGTTGTCCACAACCCCTCACCACCAAATAATCAACAATAAAAATAAAATAACCTGTTTTTCTTCATTCTCAGTTAACCACAATCGTCTACCAAACAAATCTTTATAAAACTTTTATTTTCTTGCCATCCATCTTTAATAGTGTAAAGTCACTAGGCTGATGTCCTCCTAACCGTTTAATTTCCAAGTTTTCTTGCAATTTTAATGAAAAAATGTATTTTTTTTATACAGAATCTATTTTTGTCATTTTAACTAAGCATTTGTACGCGTAATCCTACTTCATGGGTCTTAACACACAATAAAATACACACACACTGAATACAAAAAAGACCACCTTGATCGTTTGGAGAGCCCACTCAGGCTATCCCCTGTAGCTCGCACCGTAATGCTAGGGAGATTGACCTTAAACGACATCTCACACTAAATGTGGCTTCTCTGAGAGGACCCATCAGAGCTGGCCCTGTTTAACTTCTATATTCGGTCAATCTAGTACTGGTACAGTCCTCACGTGACGTTTGGAGTTAAGAATGAATAATTTTGATTTGAATACTGTATAATTAATCCACTGAATTTGATGAGTGTAGATAATAGTGTGCCAATTCATATTCATATTGTTTTCAAAATATTTTATAGAATAGAAGGATAGAAAATAAATATAGTTATGTTAAAAAAGTTGGAGAAATGTTGTAGGGGTCTGACCCCTATGGCCCCTGCATAGCTCATATATATAGACATATATATATGACCTACATATATATGTATACATATATGTATATATATATGACCTACATACATAAGTAGGACATACATAACTTACATATGTATTTCTGGCCTAAGGAAACTACTATCTTTATAACAAAAATCCAATACATCCAAAAAAATTATATTCTGATAGCCTTGAAAAGCCATAGACACAAATCAAGTTATCTCTTGGTTTGAAAACTCTAACTATAGATCAAAGCATCAAGACAAAAACTACACCCTAAAGCCTAAATTGCACCTGAATCAGGGTTGCACTGTAACGTATATAGGCTCAACGGTTGCGAATGTAGTGTTAGATCTACTGCTTTAGAGTTGTTGTTTTTTCAGCACCGTGTCTTACTAGCCGTTAGGTTTAGAAGCATATGCCTTTTTACTAAATACGCTAATGGTTAAAGGGATTAGAAAGGTTTATATATAGAGCAGGTGAACCCACATTTGCGTGGAGGGAGAGTGTAAAACAGATTTTGATACACCACTCTCGGTACACCCGGCCGAGATTCGAACCTTGATCTCCCCGTCATTGAAAGTATTGTATACTGCAAGGGTAGAACGTTAGACCATGCAGCCACCGAAGCGGGTCTTTAATGTCAATAGTTTGTAAGTTGGGTGCTGATTTGATCTATGTGCTTAGATAGTACACGTTAGTTACATATCTTAAAAATGACTCATAACCAATACAAAAATATCCTATGATATGTGGTGATATCACACAGTTCCTCTCCCACGCTAATCTATTCAGTCCCCCCCTCTTTTTCAAAACCCAACTCTCATCTGGGTTGGGTGTGCCTGGCAAATGACCCAATCAAAAGCGACAAGCTGTTTCAAACTCACCCAACTATAACAGGGCTACTTCTACTTAGCACGGGGAGGATTTATAGACGAAGCCCGGTGTCCAATATGTCCCCCATCGGTCGTAGCAAACGCACTGCCAATAATCAATAGCCAACCGGCTTTTAATAATGGCTATAAGGCTTCGTGTACGATTTATTTTCTAACCAACTTTTTTTCCCCTCTCACTCTCATTTTCTTATTTTCTTCCCAATGCTTTTTTTTTTTTTTTACAAATTCGTGCTCCAACGTTCCATTACTTTGTTCTCTCGGTGACGTATCATTTAAGAGTGTGTGCTAAACGACTGAATNTTTTTTTTTTTTTTTACAAATTCGTGCTCCAACGTTCCATTACTTTGTTCTCTCGGTGACGTATCATTTAAGAGTGTGTGCTAAACGACTGAATATGTGTTAGCATATAATAAACTATATTCATTATAAAATGCATAGAAGGAAATTTGAATATCATCATTTAAAAATAATTTAACAAAATGTACTGACTCCAAAATGGATTGAATAAGTATATGTGGTAGATTTTTTCTTTTATCTAATTGGTTAGACTGGTTGACAAATATTTGGTCCGTTGCGGCACAGTGGGGCCAAATCCCGAAAAGCTGGCCAAAAGTCGAAAAATAAGTTTCTTTTTTAGGGGTTTTAAAGTGTAGGGTTGGATAGACTGATATTTTAAGTGTCTAACGTCATAATTAGGAGGAGATAACCAGGTACACCTGGTGGTTAAATTTGGGTGTCAAGGTGACCTTCGCACGAGTAGCATATGAAACGCGCGAGAAAGATAAATAACGTTATAGTGAAAAATTCATCTAAATTCATACAGTTCATCAATTTTAATTCTGTAAAATGGACTTTTCTGTTGAAAGTAAGTAGAATATTATCATATATTAGACAAATAATAATAATAATATATAAATTAATAGTTTAACAATATTTTTAATAAAAATAATGAAAAATTGCAGGCGAATATTTTTAAAAAACTAGAGAAAAAGTTATAAGTTCTTCAGAGTTCTGCAACGAAACTTGTTCTAAATTGTAGTTGATACTGTTGTTTAATAGAATATAAAAAAAACAGCTGCCATTAGCTGCCATTGTGGCTTGTGTAAATTTTTATAAAAATTATTATGAATCCGCATTAATAAAGCATGTTAAAAGACGCGTACATATTTCATCCGTTAAGGAAAAAAACATTTAAAATATTTTTTAAATATAATTAATATAATGTGTAGTAAAATTTAACGAGAAACTGTCTTTCTATTTCAAAAGTGTTCAATTTAACCCACTACTTATAAATGAATTACAGTCTACGCGTCACAAATAGCTCCGTAGTCGCCACAGTTTCTTTAGAAAAGTTGTTTACTGTTATGTTATGATAAACATTATATATATATGTATATATAATGTACATCATAACATTATATATATGTATATATAATGTCTATCATAACATTATATATATACATATATATATATTCGTAATAAGTGAACTGTTCGGTTGATAAAAAGTTTTGCTATCTAGTGTAATTCTCAGTTTCGCATTACACTTAAAGTTCTAAACAGTTTATCAATAATAATTTATAATGTTTTGAAATATAAATTTTATTAATTTAATAAGTTGATATTTTAATGTTTCAGAACCTGCTTATGATTATGAAACGATTGGTTTATCCAGAAAGGAAATTTTTAGGCTAGTGAAATACTACTTGAAATATAATGCGACTGTTTCATATGACAAAATTGAAAAATATATTTCCAACAAATTGCAACGTTCGTTTACGTTATCAGACGATGCGAAAGCAGTCATACGCAAATTATTACACGACTTTAGAACAAAGTGGCAATATGTTAAAAGGACAGAAAATGTTTTTTATGATAAATATCATGAATGGCTAAGCGTGTTCGTTTGTTTTGATAGAATCAAAGAAGATTTAGAGAAAAAACGTTCAGGTCGCCCGAGGTCGGAATTTACAGATTCCAGCGAAAGAACGAAGCGAAGAAGGACCGAAGAAATTCGTTCACAGGCAAATACCGAAGAACTCTCCTATGCAACCCAAATGAGCCTTCGAGCTTCAGGAAAATTGTATGCTTCGGAAGTTGTGAAAGATGTGACATTGGGCAGCCCATCTAAAGCTCAAAGATATCAAAAATCTTTGAAGTTTATTCCAGAAACCATTATTTCCGGCGATAACGCTCTTTCACTTATAATTGAGCAGAAATTATCGCGAAGTCAATATCAGGGTTTAAGAAATATAAGTTTAGAAAATAATTGTAAATTGTATCCAACGTATAAAGAAGTTTTAAAAGCTAAACGTAAATGTTATCCTGATACTTCAAGCATCACTGTAACTGAATGCAGTGCAGAAGTAAAACTACAGGCGTTATTAGACCATACAGTTGAACAAATTTTGTCGACTCAACTGGACGTTATTAAAAGCATGAGTTCTGAAAAACTTCGTAATTTGAATTTGATTTGCAAGTGGGGTTGTGATGGCAGCTCTGGCCAAAGTACGTATAAACAAAAATTCATTGACGATGACGGAAATAAATCAGATGCAAATATTTTTTTCACTTCACTTGTTCCACTACAACTCATATCCGAAGATGGAGTTACTAATGCAAAAATTATAGTGTGGAAAAATCCAAGACCTTCATCTCCTCGATTTTGTAGGCCAATTAAAATTGAATTTTTGCACGAAAATACGGAAGACACTGTAAGACAAACTGAGTGTGTTAAAGAACAAGAGACAAAACTTGTACCTTTTGAGACTGTAAGAGATGGAAAAGAAATATCAGTTTCTTATAAACTTGCTTTAACAATGATAGATGGCAAAGTTTGTAATGCAATTACCAACACTGTATCCACTCAACGTTGCTATTTATGCCAATCAACTTCCAAAGGTTTTAATAATATCGACGATATTTTACTAAAAGAGATAAATCGCGATAGTTTATCGTTTGGGTTGTCAACACTACACATGTGGATTCGCTTGTTTGAATGTTGTTTACATTTGTCCTATAGACTAGAGATTAAAAAATGGCAAGCGCGAAGCAAAGAAGATAAAGAAAAAACAGAGAATAGAAAAAAAATTATTCAAAACAATTTCCGTCAACAATTAGGACTTATTGTCGATCAACCAAAGCCTCGATTTGGTAGTTCGAATGATGGAAATACTGCTCGGAGATTTTTTGAAAATTTGTCTGTTTCCGCTTCTATAACGGGCGTTGATGAAGGTCTAATTAAAAGATTTCATGTTATATTGCAAGCCATTTCAAGCGGCCATGAAATTGATTTAATTAAATTTAAAGAATACACATTAGAAACAGCTCGTAAATTTGTGGAGTTGTATCCCTGGTTTTACATGCCAACTTCTCTACATAAACTTTTGATTCATGGCACCGAAATCATAGCTAATTCATTATTGCCGATAGGACAAATGTCTGAAGATGCGCAAGAATCTTGTAATAAATATATAAGAAGATATCGTGAAGACTTCACGCGAAAATGCAGCAGAACAAAAACAATGGAAGATCTTATTTTAAGTCTTTTAATTGCATCTGATCCCTTTATTTCGAGTTTGAGAAAATTGCCTCAAATAAAAGTAAAATCTATGTTACCAGAAGCAGTTGAATTATTAATTTCACCAACCATTTATATGTCCCATGCTACTGGCCCCAACACTTCTTTTTCAATGCAAGAATCTTCTGATTACGATACAGGTAACTCAACTGATGACAATGAATAATTTTCATTTACATATTATGTAAAAAAAAAAGATAAATACAGCTTTATTTCAATATAAATAAAAGTTTGTGTTCTTCTAGTAAATCTTTTACTTTATTACACATTAAATTTTTCCTGGTTAATAAGGTGTATTTTATGTTATTTTGACTAAATTGTATATGTTTAAATATTTATGGTTGCTATATTGGATCCGCCATTTTATTATTTTGCAATTTTTACTTTGGTTTCGTAATCAGTGACTCTAAAACCTCAAGGTACCAAGTTTCATACAAAAGGAATGAGACTTGAATATTTTTGCCGCCTTTTATGAGTTTAGAACTGCCATAATAGGTCCGCCATTTTGTTTTTTATCAATTCTGACTTTTTATTCGTAATCAGCAACCCTTAAAACCCTATATACTAAATTTCATACAAATTGAATAATATTTTCATATTTTGGCCAGCTTTTCGGGATTTGGCCCCACTGTGCGTTGGTTTGTTTCCTTAATTATGTTAACTAAGATAAGTATTATTTGTATAAGGCTTCGTCGTGAAATTCTTATGAACGTAGGTGTGTCCATCTTTCTAGAGTCAAGTGAGATGATCGGCCTCCGCTTGTGTGCTAGGATGGCGTCTACATCATTAATTGATTCCCCTTGCTTACCCCTTACCCTGACACTTTATATTTTCTGAACGTATTTATTACACGTTAAAATCTATTGGTTTTATTTTCCACCGAATTTAACCAACTATCCAGACTATTCGCATTTTACTCGACTAGTTTAGTGGGGGAGGGATAAAAAAGATAGAATGTTTATGAAATGTACTCAAATTTGCGTGGAGGGATAGGGGGAAAACTATTTAGGAAATACCCTCTTCATAAACCATACTAAGACTAGAACCCCAATCGTCCCGTCATCAGCGAAGCAGACCAAACAAATATGACTTTTAGCTTGGGCACACATAATGGCTAATATTGCCCCATGGGATTTAGACAGTCTACATTCCACACTAATACATAAACTACTCTTTTACGATGAGTTTTCAAATTTGCTATACTTTAACACAAAAAAAAATAATCCTGAGACATGATTAGAATGAAAAAGAAAATCGCTCAATAAATATGAGTTTGCCTTCACATTCTGGTTCACGTATTTTTATTTATGATATTTAAAATAGATTTTTTTAAATATCAATATTATATTTAGTCACGAACTACAACTTAATTTAACTTACCGTAAGCTGAAATTGTCAGAAGAACTCATCGATAACATTTAATGACAATATTTCATTGTTGGTTTCTATTTACAGATAGTTTATTTTGACCAACATAGCTAGTTAAGTAGGCTACATATAGGTTATGCCTTCCCTCCAATTAGTGAAAGAAATGCATGCATTGGTTTTGGTTACTATCTATTTGTTGAAACGAGTTT
Source organism: Timema douglasi (assembly GCA_901482245.1). Taxonomy (NCBI): domain Eukaryota; kingdom Metazoa; phylum Arthropoda; class Insecta; order Phasmatodea; family Timematidae; genus Timema; species Timema douglasi. The sequence goes on along the minus strand of CABEEJ010002253.1, from coordinate 42,844 downwards.
GAAATATAATAATCATTGTTTCATTTCATGAAAAGAGAACATTTAAAATAAATTAATTTTGTGATGATAATAATAATAATTTGAAGAGGTTTTCAAAATTAAAGATCTATAAATATCGGAGCAGCAATATTTGGTCATTATGAGGCAGGAAATAAGTTATTGTTTGGGTGATAGTCTGGAACTGTCACTTGGTAGATGGTGATAAGATGAGACCCTGGAGGCTGATGATAGTGTTAGGATCAGGTTGGATCTAGGGTTGGATTATATCTGGAACTGCCAGTAGGTAAATGTTGATAAAATAAGAAACTGGAGGCTGAAGATAGTGTAGGATCAGGATCTAAGGTTGTATAATATATGGAACTGTCTGTATGTAAATGTTGATAATATTAAACCCTGGAGACTGAAGACAGTTTAGGATAAAGATCTAGGGGTGGATGATATCCGGAACTGTCTGTAGGTAAATGTTGTTAAGATAAGACCCTGGAGTCTGAAGACAGTGTAGGATCAGGATCTATGGTTGCATGATATCTGGAACTGCCAGTAAATAAATGTTATTAAGATTAAATTCTAGAGGTTAAATACGGTGGTTGGGTCATGCAATGCTAGCCATTACTGCATTAAATACATTGCTAATTTGGTCAAATGCTCGTTAAACTAGACAAATACGGAATTTGACTTGGTGGTCCCAGATTTTTGGAATGTTTATTAAATCATATACGTTAGCTGGATCGCAAAATTTTGTTTTTATCTATATTAATATAAACTTTTCATTCTGGCATTAAAAGTGAGTTCTGCAGGCTATTGAAAGGTTTCGAATTTCTTGCCGTCAGACACATAATTTTGAAAATTGTTCTAAGAGTATATTATATCTTGACGATGTCAAGCCAACAAATAAAACAGATTCCATTTGCTGATACATTGTTGCGATATAGTGTTATGAAACTGACTTTGAACGGTCCCTATTCGGTCCCTATTCGGTTGTGATTCAGTTTAGACACAATGTTGAAATCAGTTGGAGCTGTATTGCAAGAGATCAGAAACACGTTCCTTGAGTTTCATAGAAATGTAAAGCATGATACAATGTTGCATAAAAATCCCAAGTGTGAACGTGTCTGGCACCAAAGATCATTACTTTTCATTTCATTGTGCTTGAAAGACGCTCTGATATAAAATACTGCTATAACTATTAAATTGTTTGAAGACCTCCATTTTACACAATGTTTGTAGGATGTAGCTGTACCTGACTACAATCATATAAATAGAAAATAATAATGCCTTTAGTTAATTAGCGTCAAAATACCACGTGTAAATGGCAGAGCTAAGAGGTAAAAACCACATGTTTAAAATCTCATTTTTGATATGAACACAAAAAAGTCATTAGAGTCAAAAAGAAGCGGCGCTTTACCCTGAATATTTTCTTGGGTCGGGTACGGGGATATACGCTTTATATTTCAAGGGACAGAATCAAAAAAAGTCAAAGCACATACACTGAAACAGCAGATAGAGAAGTAGGTGAACTCAATTATTTATTTTGGTATTCTATTTTATTCATTTTTGTACACGTTAAGTAGCCCACAAATTTATTTTTATATGGAATAACCAATTGCTTAGTACTTAAGTGTGAATTATTTCGTATTGCCAAGGAATAGCACCTTTAGCAGATGATAAATAATCACGAAATTAATTAAGGGCTTCCTGTACTTCACATGACAATCATTTAAGAATATTTAATTAACTTATTATATAGTTTGCGTCATCGACTTTTGATCTTTCCAAACCAAGAATTAAATTCTTATTCTAATCCTTAGAGTAAAACCAACATATGGTTTGGAAACACATTTTGAAATTGTATCTCTCTATTGTATGTTATCCTCATAGATGCAGGACAAAACTACGGATTAAACTTTATTAGGATACAAGACCATCGATCATAGTGGTATTATAAATTTTGAAATTAATATGTAGAATAGATTCTCATTTTTTTCCTAGGATAGCTGAACGTGTAGTTAAATATCCTTTCTGGCAATGATGACCCAGGTTAATCCATAGGTAAGGATTCATTATATTTTTTAATAGCGTCATCTGTGACAAAACACATATTAAATTGTTTTTTTTCTTCATGTCAAAGCCTATGCTGCTCGATATGTAATTTTACTTGCTGTATTTCAAAATAGAGAGTAGTATTTTTTAAATATTCTGCTGTCAGATACTCGTTCTTGACAACCAACAGCATATTTTATTTTGTAGCGCTTTGCTTGAAAAAAATCTTTGTTTTCGAAGAACATGCAGAACATAAGAAATATCTCCAGGTGCAAACTTCTGTATGTGCTTTACGTCTATACTGCCTAAACATGAAGGAAAATTACATTATTTTTCCGAAAGATTTGCAGCAATAGACATAACTGTAATAATAAAAATTTATCAAACTGTAACTTTTTCTAAATTTTGTAATTAGGTGTCAAAAAATACATATATTTTTACAATAATTAAAAAAAAACTGAACTACCTTCTATATTGTGGTCGATTTATTTTTGCAGGCAGTGGAAATTGAAAACGAACTTGACGATGATAGAAGAGCAGAAAAATTTCAAGATCAGGATAAAAACTCTTTATTCCGAACACCAGACAAAACAAAGCACCCCAAAATGATAAAAAAAGAATCTCAATTACGTCATCCAGGAAGCTCTTCATTGTATAAGGTCAATGAATAAAGTAGTGACAAAACAAGTTGGATTCACCATTTTTTGGGAACATGTCACTTATACATTATGAAAAAGCTAACACCAGAGAACCTATGGAATTTTCTGATGCTCAGCCCAAAAGTAGTGATATTTCTGACAGGCATTTAGTTGACTAGTGAAGGTGTTAATCATCATGTCCTTTCCCTCTCTTTTCCAAAAGCAGGAAACTTTGAAGGAGATATAGAGTTTTATCTGATCTACTGGTGTTTTCTAGCGTTGAGGTGTGAAACTTATCTTTAAGAATCGATGGGTGGTCTTGGTTTAGGTATATTTGCTAGCGACATATTCTTACTATATTCATATTAAAAATCATTGTAATAATTTTTATTTAAAGCATTTGAGTAGATAGTGTTAGCACACTGCCCAAGGGTCACGGTGTCTTATCTCCTCCATATTGGCAAAGTCCTCCCCATCCTCTCTAAGGAATGATAGGTTGAAAGGGGTGGAGGGAGTGTAGGGGTATTGGTGCCACTTTGTCAAAGTGGCGGCCTACAAATTACGAGTGCCGGGCGATGTCCTTTTGCCCCCACCACACCACTCCCCAATCCCGTTCTCTTTATCGGACACTTCTCCTCCGGATCACGAAAAGAAAGATGTTAGTGTGATGGTAGAATACCATGAGGTAGCTTCCATACATGTATATACATACATACATAGGACCTACATAGACATATATGACTTACATACATATAGAGGACCAACATACATATATATGACTTTGTAACGTTCCTCTTTTGAATATTGACATTTTTACAAATTAAGTATTTATTTTAATGTTTTGGATATATCTTTCTATCTACCTATATTTACATTTTCACTAGCTCTCCTGGTTGTAAACTCTTTTAGGTTGGTATTTTAACTTATTTTCTTTGTAATATTTTATTTTGAATTAACTTTGATTTTAGTAGCTTCTGGTATGTTTTTTTTCTTCTGAAGACGTATTTCCACTTCTGGATTATTCGGAATTTTCTAGAAGCTTTTATTTTCTGTGAGATGGGGATATATAGACGAAGTTTCTTTACTTCCTTATAAGACCGTACCCGGGATGGTCTTGTTTTCCGAACACGCAAGATCTAGATCGTTTGTACCATTATAAATGTAAATCCTAAATAATACCTTTTAATGTTCTCATACTAAAGTGCTTCAAATACAAAAAAGATATTCAACAAATAAGTTTTTTATCTAAATTCTCCAAAAACATATTGGACCTTTAAAATGTTTTTATGATTCGATGAACCTTGGAGGAAGGCGAGTAGCCCTCGGGATTTCTCGCTCCACTACGTCACACCGCGAGATAGTATTGTGATGTTCCACATCCGTTTGATTTACCATTACTCCCCCTACTCCTGCCCTCTTCGAAATGTCCTCCCCCCTCCACCCTACAATCCTCACTTACATCCCCCCTACACCTACAACCCCCTCGCCTACCAACCCCGGACATGTTGGTTCTTGATGATTAATTATTAATTATTGATAATTAATATTGGCTATGATTGAGGTGTTGGAGTTTTTATTCATTGATTAGGGTGTTGTAGTTTCTTTATTTGTTTATTAGAACCTCGCGCTATGGCTGTCGGGGGTAGAATGAACATTGGTTCCCTCCATCACAAGACTCTAATGGTCTACCCAGCATGAACCTCGCGCTATGGCTGTCGGTGGTAGAGTGTGATAAATGGTTTCCCATCCTTGAGACCCCCTCTCTGCTTAAAGGTATGTGTCGCAACCCTGGCGCCAGTCTGGCGGGTCGACAAGACAAGTAAAGACAAGAATAGATCGTGACCTCGGCAACCTGGGTTTTCCCTGGCACCAGTATGTCGGCCCTACAAAATGAGTCGAGACAAGAATAGATATTAAGGTCATTGACCCGGGCAACGGGTTTTCCCTGGTGCCAGGTTGGTAGACAAACAAGACAAGTTGGGACTCCTAAGGGACAATCAGTAAATAAAACACAGGTATTACAAATATACATATATTTATTAAACATCACAATTATACATTTTTACAGGAATGCCTCATATATTCGTTCATACGTTTTTCTACAGTGTCCCTTAGATTCGTTAGTAAAATTGTTTTTAGTTCACAATCCAGTATGTAATAGTCCAAACCGACGACTTGACGTGTATAGTAGGTAGCACTGATAATATCCAGATTTTCGATATGCGTCTCCACCGTAGGCTGTTCTAGGTCGACGACATCCACCGATTTTGTTAGCGTGTCGCATACATCCACGACGAGTGTGTCGATCAAATTGTTGAAATAGTGGGCGACGGGTGTTGACCACAAGTCCCGTCAGTCGACGGAGACGTTTATGAGGTCCCACAACTCACAAAGACGCGCCCAGCTAGTTGCTAGATAGGCGGCCAACTTGAGACTGTCGTCTTGTTTCTTTCTGATGACGACCATACGGTCAACGCACATGCGTCTAAGAGAGATTTCATGATTAGTCAGACTAATCTTCTGAGAAGGTTGCATGTTGCGGAAAAAGTTTGATATGACATACTTGTAGCTGCCCAGTTCTTGCCACTCTGTACGGTTAAACACTTTACAGTACCCTCCACATTTTTCTAGCTGGACATAGGGCGTAAAGTTGTTCTTGACGCTCATGCCGACGATGACTCACTTGGCGTCGAATCCATACAGCGGGAACAATGTGTTGAAAATACTGGTGACAGCGAGTGGCTTCACCGGCTTTGCTTTGCTGCCGCAAACGTCTTGACCTTCCATGCTGTTTAGCGGTTATAGGTGGCACGCCGCCGGGACGCCCCTTTTATAGGCGCACACCACCTGGACACGGCCTCTTAAAGGGCGGCTTGCCCCTACAGTCTTGACAAATCTATTGTAATATCTCACCAACTTAGCGTCGTTGGCTGTAGGATCGGTGGGCGAGAATAGGTTTTGGAAAGTTTTCGTCAGAATGCTCTGGGTGCGATAAAGAAGGTACATGAGACAGTAATGGCCGCAAACGTCTGATACGATGCTTTCAAGTCCAAGCGTGCTATGGGACGTGCGGAAAGTGTTTTTGCGTATAAAAGCCAGATGGGTCTTTATACGGGGCGGAAAACCATAACTGTCAAAGTATTCTACCATGCCGTTCTTGTCGATAAAGATGGGTCAGAACATTTTTACTTTATCATATCAAGAGAAATTACTGAGCTCGTGAAAAAATTTTTCTCGAGTTTATGACTTATATTTTATGTGGGCTGGAACCCAAAAAAGTGGATTTTAGATCGTTATGTCTGTCCTCATTTATTTTTGTATGTTTGTCCCTGACCACGGATCCGAAATGATTAAGTGGATTTTTTCAAACTCGAAATGTAAATTTTATAAAGATATATCACAATTTTGTTTTGTTTTACTCTTGTCCTTCAATTAAAGATAGTTTACTGATGAGTATATTTTTTAGTTACAAATTTTTTGAAAATGGCAGTCGGAATATTGTTTAAAGTGCATAACTATGGGTTGTTAGAGATGGAAAATAGAGATCTAATTGGTTTTTGGGCAAACATTCGTTCACTGATAACTTATTTTTCAAAAACTTGAAATATTCTACAAATGACTATAAAAATGCGGCTATAAATGGGTATCTTGGAAGTGTTTGATACAAAAAATAGCACTGTTTAATTTATTTTGGGGTAAAAACTCATTTATGCCTATTAATTGTTTACTGATGAATTATTTTTCAAAATTTTGGAATATTTTACAAATTAGTCTAACTTGGTTTCAAATGGGTATCTAGTGAATGTTTGAGTTTTATATAACAATTAACACTTTATATTTGATTTTGGTATAACTTATTTATGGGTAGCTAACCGATGAATTATTTTTCAAGAAATTGAAATATTTTTAAAATTGATTTTCTTTCAAATGGGATATTTTGGGAGTGTTTGACATAAAGGAATAACCCTGTATACTTTGCTTTGGGTAAAAATTTGATAAGGGGTCTTTTACTTAAGAGTGATTTTTAAAAATTTGAATTAATTTTGAAATGACTAACGATTTTGCTTGAAATGTATATCAGAGGAGTGTTTGACATGAACATGACAAATAAAGCTCATTACTTGTTTGGGGGACGAAATTGGTTTACTAATGAATATTTTAAAATTTGATTATTTAATAAATACATTTAGCAATCTGATTCAAAATTGGTATCTGGGGATTATTTATAATATCATTAATATGTACATTTGTTTATATAAAATAAATAAATAAATATAAGGGTTTTTTATTTACAAAAATTATAGAAAATTTTAATATTTTAAAAATTGAACTTTAAGATTTAGTTAAAAGTATGAATCTGTGAAATGTTTTTCATTATGTATAAGAAAAATATTTTTTTTTAACAACCAACAAATATTTTTATGGTTGTTTATTAATAGTACATTTTTGAATATTTGAATTTTCTAAATATATATGAACAACTTTTTTTAATATATATAGATTTGTTATTTTGATAAACATGTTGATGTGTTTGTTTTTTGGAGTAAAACTTATTTAATGGTAGTTTACTAAAACAAATTTTTGAGAAAACTATATTTGGAAGCTTTAATACACATATATGAGAAAGCTTGTGCGATTGTGTGATACAATTTATTTATGGATTAAATTGGAATATTAAACTGTATGTTATGCTCTTTGGTGAACAAAGATATTTATCTTTTCTCAATGTTTCTGTAACAAGGTATATTACTTCATTTATTTTCTTTGATAGAGAGTATTGACAAAAATGTATATTAATAAAATTCACAACCCACTTCAATGGTTGCGTAGTCTAACGTGGTAATATCTTTTTAGATTAGATTGCCGAGGACAGGGAGATCGGGTTTCGATCTCAGCTGGGTGCACTGAGGGTGATGTTTTTTTCAAAATGGTTTTCTACTCTCCCTCCCTTAAAATTTGGTGCATTAGTACATAGACCTGTAACCTAAACAGTTAGTAAAATGCAGTGCTTAAAATGATAAGTTTCACAAATCTTACGAGTTTTTAATAAATGCCTCCTATTGAAAGATAAAAGAAAAAGTGCACCGCACCAATTACTTAAACTTTTGTAAAAATGGTACCATTTTAACTATGGTTTTTAATGAAGACATAATGGTTCCTGCCTAGTTATGTGATGCCTGGTAATTAAATTACGCGTAGTTGGTTTGGGGATACGGGGTCTTAAGTTCATCGGCAACAAGAAAACTAGAATTTTACGTCCCACCCTCCCAATGCCACATAGTTTTCACCAACATAACAATCAATTGTGAGTGAGTTTTACTGTCACACAGTAGTATTTCCATGCAAGTTGTAGAGTAAATGTACTTTTAGAAGTTAGAAGATAAATATGTAGGACTGTCATTATAATTCATTTCAAATATTCCTAAATACTGGACTGGAGTTTACAGATATTTAAATTAAGAAATTAACTCTTATAGAGTTGAGGCAGGGAAGTATTCCTGTGTACTTTATATAAAATAATAAATAAAACTTATTTAATCATCTGCTGTACACATATGTGTAGGAACCGTGCCCAATCCTTTCACTTTTCTACAAATACTTGACCTATTATGCGTCCCATTGGTGCTAGAAATACTATACTTCGAAATATATCTATGACATGAAATGAAGTTTAAAGTATTTTTATTTAATATATTTATTTATTTTAAGTATATAGTGTGTACTTTCTGAATCAACTGATTATAGCAGCACACGACTTATAAACTAATATAAATCTAGAATGGACACATCATTTAGCCTCCAAACGTTAGTTCATCACTGTGAAAGGGAGAACCCACAGATACTCAACTAAACATTTTTCGGTCATGTAAGGAATCTAACCAGGGACCCTTATGTCAGTAGACAAACACACTGCCGACTGAACTAAGATATCAAACAAAGTATGTTTTAAGTTCAGAGAAAGAAAGTTTCAATGGATTTGAAAAAATCATAAATAATAATATGACTACTACTAATACTAATACGTAATGTGTGGGCTGCATGAAACTGTCGCTGAGTTAGTGGAAAGACTAGCCAGTACTAATATACCACTGCCCAGGAGACGCCCGAATGTAATAACCAAACATTCTTTCCGTGGAAGCTCTTCCCATGTCCCGATCAAATAAGGTGATGGTGATAGGGAATATGATGGTGTGGAGCATAGCCGTCTCTGCCGGCTCTGTGTGCAGCCAGTGAATATTTTAAATCTAACCAACCGACCATAGTAATTATTCCCTATCTTGAAATTTCACCGGTACTAGCCGGGTATCGATCCAGGGACCTATAAGTCAGCATCCAAATGCGCTGACCACTATAGCTCTAGTTCAGCATCCAGTTGCTCTGATCACTATGGCTTTAGGCTTGTTTATAACCATAGTGATTCTGTATCAAAGCTTGCATATTATGGAAGTGAATATGAGCATGGATCTTTGATGCTTGGCTACGTCCGTGCTTCTAGCCAGGTCAAACAACACAAGATGGATTGAGATATATAAAACCACTGTAACACACCTAAATAGGAAGTCAACAATTTTACACCCCTTATTTTTGGTATTTATCTTACTTCTTAAAAACACAGTGACACGAACAGGGTGATCCAGAGGATTCAGATTGTTAGGGAAATTGAATTTTGGGTGTCCCCTTTCACATATAGTAATCAACATAGTTTATTGTTTAATTATTATGTTAATAAAATCTAATATAAAAACCCTTCATGGAAAAGTTACAAAAGCTCCCTTCAGTTGTAGGCTAGATTATCTTTATATCTACAAGCCTCGCCACCTTAAACAAACTGTTAAAAAGTGGTCTTATATGCGCGTGTGTTTTGTCTGCAGAAGACTTGTTTCTGTGAAATATTGATTGGGTGGTTGAAGGAATCTATAAGCTGGTTCCTGGGTAAAATTACCCATTTGGCCCCCTTACACTCTGGGTAGTGCTGGACACAAACAAACTCGTACAGGGGATTGAGTCCGACATTGAGAGAGAAATATATGTGTGATACCTTGTACTTGCCATCAATATTTACCCACACAAATAATTTATTTTACATCCCTTACCCTTTACACCCTGTAGCCAGGGTCAGTTTGGTATTCAAGAGATATATTTGTCAACTACCGGCCTGTTAGCTACACTAAGAATGTTTCCCTTATTTATTTCTCTCTGTTTACCAATTGAGTTTATAGTGACTTTAATGTGTAATTGGGTTACTCACGACATCTAATTATTTTATTTCATACTTGTGAATTAAATTTATTAATGAAACGTAATTTTGAAAGTAGGTAAAGCTAGAAAAATTAGCAAGACCAAACAATTTTGAAAACTTTCTCATAATTATCATATTCCAACTATCCAAAAATTTACAAGTTACCAGGAAACCTCTTTATTGTCATTGCGTCTTACAGGTTGTTCGGATTGTACACATTTATAATAACTACTCTAGGGGGGTAAAGATGTGGAAGGAAGCATTTTAGAGAAATTATACCCCATTTGAGTGGAAGGAGATTGGGAAACCACTTAGGAAAAACAACTCTTATTAGACTCAACCAGGATTAAAACCCCAATATCCTCGTAATATTCAAGCCAATCCGATTCAAGAGTAACGCCTTAGACCATTCAGCCACTGAAATTGATAAACTACAATTAAATATATTTTACTAATAAAAACAAATAGATTAATTTGTAATCATATGAAAAAAAATATAAATACACAATTTGTGCAGCTTAGAGCAATATTTTTAAGTAATTTTCAAAATTCATCCACATAGAAATACCATTAATTTTATCTCCAGAATATAAATTATGATCTGACCTCTAGGTATGACCAAATGCCATTTAAATCTCAATTTGGATAAAATCCATCAAACCATGACTGTAGTACCAGTTACAAATCGACATTCTGATCCATTATAATCAAGACGTAATTAATTTTAACAATTAGGAAAAGACTTGAAAAAAAAACCAATTCTTTATAAAAAAGGATCTCAATTTGAAAAAACTAATTTAACCCTGATTTGGAGTCTTCCCTTTCCCCCAACAATCCCATATTGTAGCAAAAAAAGGTAAAGACTAAATAACAGTTTCCGATGAACCAATTGATCACTGGTAACGTTATTTGCCACCCTACCATGTATTTCCATATATTTTTCAAAATTTTGTGAATAGTTTCTAACTTATTTTCGTGTGAAATTACACACTTCAAAGTTCGGCCATCGCTTAACACACTGTCCCACCGGCCTATTTACATCCATTCAATAAAATAAAAGGACTGAAGGAACAACGTATAACATTGTTTTAAATAATTTAAATAAGGAATTTTTACTTAAGGAAGAACACTTACCTTTTATTAAAGATATTAATTATCCTTCTAAGAAGTTTGTTGACTTTTCCTTTATTTATGTTGGCTATGATTTATTTTAACGCATTCGCAGATCTATCAAACAAGTGTGTGGCGGATCTCGTGATTGTAAAAGAAGAAAAAAGAAGAAACAAGGCAAGATGTAAATAACTCCAAAATAGCGAGCTTTTCAATTTTGACAGATTAAAATAAACATTTTGTAAGAGTTTGACTATTTTTGTATAGCTGGCTTAATATTTATCTCTATTTTATTTTAATCAGTAAAACTACATAAATTGTTTGGTGTTAATTTGGATAATACTGCCTTTGGCGCTCGGAAAAACTTTGTTGAATAATTATTTTAATAATAAGAGACATAATAACCCTATGTTAATAATCAAATCTTGGAAGCATCAGAAAACAATATCGCGTATGACAATTAAAAAAAAACATTTACCTGTTTCTTATTGTCATAGTTAAACACTTGTTTAATAGTTGCATTCACAGACTACTCTGCTGCCTCAAGAGTTTCAAGTCAACGGAGAATTGCTAGCGCTTATTTTGGACATTAGTTGGACTAACCCACAATAGTTATCTAAGTTTGCAACTAAAATGCACGCTGATAGAAGCCTATCTAGACGGCTATTTAATGAACTACTTGAATATCGTTGCAGCAGGGTATTTATTTAAACGAATTTTAAATGAAGACAATTTCAGCCAGATAGTATTTTACTCCAAATAATCGATAATTCATTTTAGTATTTCTCTTTACCATTTCCTTTTACTCAATCTCTCATCCATACGTTATTATTCTAGCAATATTCCTAATTCTAAATGGTATCACCTCTTTGGTGTGTATTTGTAAAGTTTTTTTGTTTGTTTGGTTTATTGGTTTTAAGAATTAAAGGGGACGATTAGTTTTTGTTTTATTATTGGCGTCGCTTTTAAAAATGCTATTAAAGCCGGGATGTTTAAGTTCCTATTCAAGAGGCAAAAAGCGACACATTGCTGCAAATTATTACAATTTTAAACTATAAAAGATTTACACAAGCGTGTTGAATTTAACTTGGAGAGGAAGTGAGAAGTTTATTCATATCTTTAATTAAATATAAAGATGTGTATTTTTCAACTACTGAATGTCTATGGGAAAAATCTCCAATTATTTTTTTTTTCAAAATTTTAATCAGTTACTTAGTGACTATATCTTAAGATAACTCACAAAAAGGAAAATGGAACTATGAGCAGCAAGGCTACTTATTAATTTTAATTAAAATTATGCTATAGTAATCAATACCTTGCTAACAAAAAAAAGTTTATACATATTAATATAAAATTTACAAACATCCAAATTTTAACTTTGTTTCAAAATTTTTTAAGAAAATTATGTTACCTTAGATATGTAAATTAACAGAGCTCCATGGGCAGGATTTGATATGACTAAAATTCAGAATACATAAATAACCAAACAAATAAAATAAATTAGTTTTTTATTTATTTCATGATAACTATTAATTTTGTTACATTACAATATTATATAAAATACAGGTGTGAGTGCATTTCTTATTTGTTTTACCCCAAGCATTATCAACCATATTCTTGTTGTATCATGTAATATTGCTACGGCAACCAGACAGGCAAAGAGAAGGGATTTCCTAATCACGTGTTTAAACCCAGTAGTCCTGAGATAAGGTTTCTCGTGCAACTGAGCTAAATAAAAAATAATATATATTTTTTTATACAACCTTAGGAGAATTAAATTTTTTTATCACAATTTTAACTCTTTTATGAAAAAACATTGTTCACATTCATTGGCATCTATTTCAATATTTATATTAAACCTGCATTGTATTTGATTTTTATCTCTAGTCCATATCCTACTCTTAAAATTGGACTATACAATGTATCCAGTTTTATTTTTTTCTTAATACCGGTTCACACGTATATATTTATTACGCTAATGTGTTTGGTAGCGGGAAGATTGAGTTTAGATGAAACGTATCCGAAAAAAAAGCCTAAATACAACTGACAGGGATAAAAACCCGACAGTCAGTCAGTGGAGGGAAGTGAGGGGGGAGGGCTTGTACGAATACGTTTGGCCATCAGACGACTGTCTACAACTGGAGAAGAAGGTTCTCAAACAGCACAGGGCAAGCAACTGATGCCCGCATGATCCTACAAATAAACTACATAGTGCTGTTGCCCATAAATAAAGTACAACACCTCTATCCTACCAATTAATTAATTAATTAACAATAATCAATAAACAATAATTAATTAACAATCATTAATAATTAATCATCAAGAACCTACATGTCCGGGGTGATGGGCGAGGGGGATGGTAGGGGTAGGGTTGTAGGGGGGAGAGGGGGGAAGAGGGGAGGATATTTTTAAGAAGGCAGGAGGAGGGGGGAATAACGGTAAATCAAACGGATGTGTAACATCACAATACTATCTCGCGGTGAGACGTAGTGGAGCGAGAAATCCCGAGGGCTACTAAGGTGTGTTGGCGTTATTATAATGTGCTAAAAGTGAAATGTTACAATTCAATTTCTAGTATGGGGAATTAATAGTAACAATAAATATTAATACTAGATAGAGAAAGAGAGATATTAAACTTACATATATTTAGGACCGACATGCATGTATATTGAATAAGACTTACATATATAGGACAAACATACATATATAAATGATTTTAGGTGACCTGGTGTTCGAGGGGTAGGGTGTCAGACTCCTGTTCTGGTGGATCGGGGTTAAATCCTCGGTCCTGGCACAGATTTATCTGATTGGCAAACTCTTCCTTACCTATGAAAAAGACGTGTATTAATCACAACTTGTGGATGTGGGGAATGACAGGCCACCACTGTGGTTCAGATCCCACGTTAAACTGTATGTCCTTCATTTCATTTCATTTCACTGTCACCTTACTATAACACATTAGCGTAAGTGCGTATATTCCGAACGGGTAGTAAGACGTGATGGTAGTAATAATAATAATTTAAATGATTTCATGACATATTTGCGCAATACTCATATTGTGTGTGTGTGTGTGTGCTATGTGTACATACATACTTTCTTTTTCTCATAACATAAGTTTTAATTTTAAATCTAGGGTTTGATATGTCCCTTCAAAGTTTAGTCTTTCCTTTCTCAAACAATGAAATCTAGGTTATTTCTTATGAACAGAGTATTTGATATTTAATATATCTTTTATTGTATTTATGAAACTAAAATATACGAAAACGTTTCAATCAAACAATTTTTTCAATATATCGTTCTCTAATTTTTGAGTTTGGTGTCAAACACGTACACTTTAAAAATGTAACTTGTCAACAAAACCTAAAGTGATGTAGTTTTTTTTTGTTATAAAATAAATAAGAGTTTAGATGAAATGACTCCACATTTTCATGAAGAGAGTGAGAAAAATCCTTTAAATAAAACCACTTACCTCTGGATAAACGAAATTTGAACCCTTGCCTTCCCCATCAATGAAAAGCCCCAATAATAAAATTACACCTTCAAACTTGGAACCAACAACAAAGAGTTTGTGTGGTTTAATTAAATCAACAAAAATATTTTTTTATATAATTCATGAACGATGCATTAAAATAATATTAATGTCCAAAGATATAGTTTAATTGAAAGTTATACATCACAAGATATCTTACATTCATGCCAATTATTGCATGGCTTAAATGTCAAGCTCAACTATTAGTCTGGCTTTTCAGTGTCGGATAGATCAGGGTTCAAATCTTGGCAGGGTATATTTTAAGTGTTGCTTTTACAAATGGTTCCCCAAACTTCCTTTACGCCAATGTGGGTATATTTCCTTCCAATACGTCCTTTCTTCTTACTACTGTATCTGCATAATTAATCTATACACGTATAATCCTATCATTTGATGAGACAGACTGTTAAAAAAACTACTTTACCATTTTTACTGATATTTTTCTCGCAGTGAACTAAAATGCCGATAATGGGGACATTGAGGTTCAAATCTCGGTTTGATGTACTGATGTAACGAGGATGCCATTTGCAAAATAGTTTTCCACTCTATTTCCACACAAAAAGAGGTACACATCCTATAAATATAACCTTCCTAAATCCAAAAACCACTAGTTTAATCTTTAAAATGAAAGCCATGCCATTACTGTTTTTACCTCTAGAAGGTTGAAATTCAATATGTAGCTTTTGGGAATCCAAGAATGACGTTAAAAATACTAAATCTGAAATATTTCAAATCAGTGTCCCCAAAAATTCTCCATGCTCACCTCATGCAGCAAAAAAATCAAGTTGGTCCGATTAAGCTGAACTTAAATTTTCGGGGGTTTCTAACACTGATAAACACAATCATGTTGTAATTTATTTCAAGATTCCGGTTGGACGACCTTAATTAATACATATTTTAAAGGTATAGAAAAATTCTAGAGTTATTATTTTCTGTCTAATATAAAAGTAATTAAATACGAAAGCTTTCAAAAATGGCATATCAGATTTTGTCATTAGTTTTTCGAAATTCGAGTTTACTGGCCGCCAATGGAAGATAGGGACGTTAAGGGGAAGCATATAATTTAAAAAAAAAACTTTACATAAGGTATGTGATCGAATTTTTAAGGTGTGTATAGGGGACACTCCAAACAACAAAATTATTGTTAAATATTTTAGCTTACAAGTGGGGGATGCTGAAGTGGGAAGGGCTCTCTAAATTTTCAAAACTAAAAGAATAGGCTACTTATCAGAGTGGTAGAAGATTGAAATTGGTCGGGTGGGCGTATGGGCCACCCCAAACCAAAATGAAATATTGAAAACAAAATAATTAAATTGTCAAACTCAAATAACTGGAAGAGATCGAACAGTTAAAATTCAAAAGAAAGATTTGAGTAATATTTTAGGCTAGAAATTTCCAAAACAAAAATTATAAGGTAGTTAAAAAATTGAAAAATGGCGAGATGTTAAAGAGACCAAAAGTATAACATTTTAATATTTGAAATTACTAAATGGGTGAATGGGTGTAGGTGTGATAAAATTATGGATGAGACGACATTCAGGATTAAAAATACAACATTTTCTAGTATGGTATAAAATATATTTTTTGCAAATAACAAGGAAAGTTTGAAAGTTTATATTTTTTATTTTAGTGGGTTTAAGGAAAGATAAGAGTTTCAAAACCTAATATTAAAATGTTTCTAAGGGTGCTAGAAGATTAAAGTAGTTGCAAGCCATCAGGACGATGACCCCAAAATAATCTTAAAAATACTTTAAATTTGACATATCACAATTGGTTTCAAGAAATGTGGTCTCAAATTTTTTAAGCCACAATAGATTTATTAAAACTCTTCGGTGTGCCGTAAAATAAAAACTAGGCAAGTAAGTAAATATACCGTCCCCGGTAACCGAATTATGTCTGAATAAATGGAATTTTAAATCGGGACGTGTAAGAGCTTGAAATTGATACAACTAATGTAGAGTACTATTTTCAGTGTGGTTGAAAATTTAAATTAAGTAGGCACCTATAAGAACCACATAAATTCGCATTAAAATTTCCAAATGGGAGTGCGGAAGCTTATATAGGATCGGGGTTGGGGTGTAGCTTGAAATTTTTCCAAAATTATTAGAAAATCTACCTTTTATTGCGGAAGAAATTAATATTTGGCAGAATGATACAATACAAGTTGAAAGCTTTGGAAATCACAGAATAGTGATCCAGGTAATGTATGTAAAGTGGGGCCCTCAAAACAGCTAAATTAAAAGAAGCAAAAATATGGATATGGTAGTAAGTTTTAATTTAGTAGAGACAGAGGATATAACCTGAGAGTAATAAGAAGTAAAATAAGTAAAGATTAACTTAAAGGGAATCCATAGTGCTTCATTACATAACTAAATATCGAAGTATCAATCAAGCTATCGCCTAGACAGGAGCAACTTAATAATGGAAATAAAAAAATTCTGGTAGCATAGCTTGGTGAACCTTGAGGTTCTTTGGAAAACCATGATGTTAATTTATTTCATATTATTATATTATTCTAACCTTCCACTGTATTATTCTGTAAATAAACCTTGTTCCCATGAGTTAATTGGATAGTTATTTACCTTTTAGAGGTGAGATTAGCAAGGAATGTACTCTCCTTGGATAAAATAACAATGCTTTAGTTGGAACCTCTTTGTGAAAAAACCTGGATTATCGTTGAACAATATCAATGGATAAATGTCCGTGTCCATGCACGGAAGGTTGTAAGATTTTAAATAAGTCATTTTAATAATATAAATTACATTTTTGTAAATAGCAAGAACACTCGCCAGTGCTAGGTTATATTTGATTTCCAGCAAGCGTTGTGCAGAATTTAAAGTTTCACGAAGCAATCAAGAATGGAAAAATTGGCACTTGTATTGTTTTTTAATCCAATCAATGGGTGAAATTGTACCAAACTCTTTAAACTAAGAACATCCACGCTAAAAGCAATTAGAAAACTAATTACTACATTTTCTCTTTTGTTATTTTTAAAGTCATACTAGCAAAAATTAATAAAACTCGTACTAGCTCATCTTCATTAAATTTTGAAATTAAATGCTATGATTATCATTCACTGCTCCATGAAGAGCACATACTTTTTTCTCTTATTAATTTTTGATATTTTAGAAACTATGGGATTGTATGTTATGGTACTACGAATTATTTGTTATAATGCTATACTTTTATATATACGGGAACTCACAAGTAGGATTTTGGTGGATTTGTACAACATTAAAAACATAATTACAAAAATAATAATCAACATTTACTTGTAATTTTTAAAATATTGTATTTGTTGTATCCCTGTTTCAATTCATTAGGTTTAGAGTTACTTATATAATTATCCTTGTTTGTTTAGTTAATTTGACCACAGTTGCAGTCCATCGTTGGTAAGAAATTTGTTGGTTGTTATTGTGGTATTTTATAATTTATTGTGGTTAAGTTCAGCTCCTAAATTGTTGCCTTGTCAGGAATCCCAACACTTCCCACAGTGGTCTCGAGAATTTAGTTTCTTCGTGCTCTCCGACGTATTTTAGGTTAGCTAGCCCTCAGGCCCACCACCGAGGAAATGCTATCATTTAAAAGTATAACAATATGTGTCTATATTAAGATTTTATTTTATTATATTATTTTATAGTTATATAAATGGATAATGAGGCCATTTCATTGTTTCAAATGAGTACTAAGCTCCTTGTTGAAGACAGGCTTAAATATCAGTTAATACATAAGCATATAACCTAGACGGGTAGTAAGACCCGACCAAACCCTTCCTTAACCTCTGACAAGACATCTTGTGAATGTGGGGAATGCCAGGCCTCCACCGTGGTTCAGATTCCACGTTAAACCATAGGTCCTTCATTTCATCTCACAATCACCCTACCATTACACATTAGCGTAAGTGCGTATAACCCGAACGGGTAGTAAGACGCGGTGCTAATAATACTAATACTAATAATACTAATAATACTAATAATAATAATAATAATATTAATAATAGTAAGAGCCGGCTATAAAAACAAACTGATATTGTAATGTGCGTTTCTGTTCCAATAAATTTATGATTTGTAAACGAATTTAATTTGAACTATTAGGCACCTGGAAACTCCGATTGAACCCAATACCATTGACATTGTGCACCAAAGCATATACTTAGAACTACTTTATGTAACTGTATCTATGTGAATTTTATAGTTAAAACTATACTTTAATAGATGACTTATCAATTAAACATAAATTTCCCTACCATAACATTTAGGCTAAAAATCTATAAGAAGTACACATAATTATTATATCTATGTCGTAAGTCTTTTATTTAAAGACATACGAGTATAAAACCTAATAACTAATCTCGGTATTTAACTTAATCATCCTTGCTCTACGTTTAAAATATTTGCAAAGGCTTTCTGACGCTGATTTTATAAAGATATTGACAATATGAAGTAATTAGTTCTCTGCTTAGCGTTCTACGTGATCTAATGAGGAAATTTATAGAACGATTAAAATACAAACACAATATTCAAATATAATATTGATGACTGATTTTTTATTTTACTGAAAGCCTCTTACGTGTTTGTTTTAGAGCCATGAAATATTATTCCAAATAACACAAGTTAATTTTCAGTAAAATATAAAGCGTAAATAATCTTAAAGCTGTTTGTAGCAGCCTTGGTTATCATCTTCAGAGGGAGAGAGCACGTGTTTGTCACTGACAGTACAGGGTAGTAAATTAACCATGCACCAGATATTAGTCGCACCCCTTCAAGTTCAAGTAATTTGGTTTTGAAACGAAATCCAGTCATCCATGAAGTGAGTCATAGTGTGGCGGCCATAAAATATGTGCAGGGCATGCAGGGTGCGTGAGTGTTCACATGATTGAGGGAGTCACATCAAATCAGACACTGCGTTGTTCATAACAATTAAGTTACTGTGGCGATAGCTACCAATCATTTTAATAGTAAAATGTTTTCATGAAAATTAAAATCGAAGACTTACATCGAGAAGTAAATCAAATAATGAGGTCAGACAAGGGATTTAGTGATTTTTTAAACTCTTTGGGAAAATATAACAGAATGCAACTGGGTGGACAATACTTTATTTTTGTGTATTCTGTGATACCAACATATTTTATATTAATTGATAAGATTAAATATATATATATATATATATATATATGAATATTCTTTCAATACCATTTAATAAAACTCACCCTAAGCTGGACCCGACTGGAATTTGAACACTGACATCCTCGTTACAGTAAAACTAGACCAGTTAATGTTGGCGCCTGGTACACATATTATTAATATTTGTACTTACATTAATAGTGTAATAATTGTATGGATGTAGAATTTAATAAAACTGTACCAGAATTTGCGTGGAGACATAGTTTATAAAAATCACCTTGACACATCACCGGTATTCGAACACTGTCCTATCCGTCAATGGTCAGCCAAATTATTTTATTAAATATACACACTTTATGCCCAAAATATACGAGGCAAACTACACATATCGTGGTTTTTATAATCCAAGTTAACTTACATATCTCCAGTATCGTTGAGCGAACAGTCTAAGGTGTTACCCTTGAAATAAACGGTATTGTCAGTGGTAGGGAGGTTGGGATTGGGATTCAAATGTGGTCATGTGTTCAGTTTTTTATTAATTGATTTCCCACCCTACCTTTAAGCATGTTGGGGTATATTTCTTCTAAATTCCACCTTTCTCATCTATAACCCTCCCCCCATTAGTGTAAATATTCAGATAGCTCAGATGGGTATTAAGACGTTGCACAAAATAAAAAATTATATATATTTGTTGTTGGAAAAATAATACCATGTAAGTTTATTAACATCTTATATCAAGAGAAAGTATTTAAATCATGAAAAAAAAAACGATCTCGAGGTGAGAAACCAAACCCAAAAAAGTTAATTTTACAATTCTGACTGTCCGTTCCCTTATTTGTCTGTCTGATTGTCTATTTTTTCCTTGGCCTATGGATCCAAAACAGTTCGATGGATTTGGTTCAAACTTTATATTTAGATTCTATAGTGCTATATCTCAGGACCTTTTTTTTATTTTAATTTTGACCCTAGCTCTCAAATTAAAGGTAGCTTACTTATGAGTGATATATTTTATTTCCAAATTTTTCGAAAATGGCTATGGTGATGTTGTTTATAATGCATATCATTATTTGGTTTACTTGACATGTATAGTTTTATAATTGGTTTTTTGGCGAAATTTATTTGAAGGGTAGTTGACTAAAGGGAAATTTTTGAAATATTTGTAAAATGGTTCAAACACTTTTGTTTAACATGCATATCTGAGGATTGTATGGTAGTGCTGTGACAAATATCTCTATACACGGTAGACTACTTGTTAACTGATTACTCATTTTTCGAAAAATTTGAATTATTTTAAAAATGGCTATTCAGATATGGTTACAAATGGGCATATTAGGAGGGTTTGACATGATAAATAACATCATACTAGTTTTGGGATAAAGTTTTTAAGGGTATTTGAGTGGGTATAGGAAAAAACTAGGTAGCCCAACTTTTATGAAAATATATGTAAGCAGTGATTTCCGGTTTCTTACCTCTTCAAATACAAGTTGTTTTTATATTTAGTCAAGACCTTGTGGATAGCAAATATTGACGAATATTATATTTATTTTTATAGCTTGATTTACAAATTGTATGCATTCTTATAAAATCAATATATTTTATCTAAATCTAGGAGGGGTATCATGTTTTTTCCCTTAACCTCTCCTTTAAGTGATTACAAATTTTTGTAAAATATAGCTGTTTTATTAATGACTAACGATTTGGTTTCCAATTGGTATCTTGCTGGTGTATGGCATGATACATTGCATCGTATACTTGTTTTTGGGTTATAAATTTGTTTAAGATTGACTTAACTATAAGTTATTTTTCAAATATTTTAAGTTTAAAAAAATCTCCAATAATCTGGTTTAAAATGGGTCGAATATTTAGTAATTTTTTTAGAATATTATAACTGTATCTATTTATTTTTCGCTCATATTTATTTCAATGAAATGTTTGAACAATTTGTTATAAAATGCATATCTAAAGACTGTTTATTCATCACTGTGAAAGAGAAAACCCATGTTTAACCAATGATAAGTTTTCTTCCAGTCCAGGAATCGACCCTAAGACTCACGATTCGCTTATCTCGAATCCCATCCTTGTGAACTAAAGATATTTTACTGTAAATTTTTTACCACTTTTCTTGCACTTGAAAATGGGTACTTTTTTATTATTACATCTTCCTCATTCTTATTGTATAAGAGTAGTTAAATGTATATATCTTAAATGGGTAGTAAGACTCGATCGAAAAATATTATTAACCATTATATAATGGAAAATCTTTAATTTCTATGTTAATTTATGTAGGCACGCTGATCAAAAGTGAGGTAATATACTTGCAATTAAATCAGCTATTTTATTTGTTTCTTCTTGATGTACTCAAGTATATTCTCATTGGAAGGGATTTTTAGAAAATTCTAACATTTTTTCTGCCAAATTTTTAAAATTTTTTATCAACGCATATTTCTACCTGTTTGAGTTGTACACATGTGAAATTATTGATGATAGTTTGTTAGGGATGAGGAAAGTTGAATTTAGAGGAAGTGTAACCGAACCGCACCTGCAGCCACACCAGAAGAGTGAAAAGCATGCCAACTCTTCAAGGTTGTCATAAACCTGCATGCCAACTTTTCAAGGCTGTCATAAACCTGCACGACAACTCTTCAAGGTTGTCATAAACCTGGATGACAACTCTTCAATGCTGTCATATAATTGCATGCCTACTCTTCAAGGTTGTCATAAACCTGCATGCCAACTCTTCAAGGTTGTCATAAACCTGCATGCCAACTCTTCAAGGTTGTCATAAACCTGGATGCCAACTCTTCAATGCTGTCATATAATTACATGCCAACTCTTCAAGGTTGTCATAAACCTGCATGCCAACTCTTCAAGGTTGTCATAAACCTGCATGCAAACTCTTCAAGGTTGTCATAAACCTGCATGCCAACTCTTCAAGGTTGTCATAAACCTGTATGCCAACTCTTCAAGACTGTCATGAACCCGCGTGCCAACTCTTCAAGACTGTCATGAACCCACGTGCCATTTCTTTAAGGTTGTCATAAGACTACGTGCCAACTCTTCAAGGTTGTCATAAACCTGCATTCCAACTCTTCAAGGCTGTCATGAACCCACGTGCCATTTCTTAAAGGTTGTCATAAACCTGCATGCCAACTCTTCAATGTTGTCATAAACCTGCATGCCAGCTCTTCAAGGTTGTCATAAAACTGTGTGCCAACACCTCAATATTAACATAAACCTGGGTTCCAACCTTTCAAGGTTGTCATGAACCCGCGTGCCAAATCTTAAAGGGTGTCGTAATCTGTCGTTCCATCTCTTCAAGATTGTCATAAACCTGCCTTTTCAACTCTCTAAGGCTGTCCTAAACCTGCGTTACAAATCTTCAAGGTTAACATAAACCTGTGTTCCAAATCTCCAAGGTTGTCATACACATGCTTATACTCCAAATTAATCCTATCCTACTCTCTAAATAATGCGTACTAACTATCCTACACTCTGAATCATGCGTACCAATTCACCTATCCTACAAATCAAGTTTAATAACTATCCTGCTCACCGATCTAAGCGTACCAATACTCTTATCCTCTAAATAGTTCGTAAAAACTTTTCTACACTCCAAATAATGTGTACCAACACTCATATCCTCCGATCATTGCGTACTAGCTTTTCTATCCATCAAATAATGCGTCCCAATATTATAAACAACTTCTTACAAATGAGTAATATAGAATAGAGTTTAAATTTAAAACTGGCCTAATGAGGCCAATGAACATTGTATTTTTTTTTTTGCTATTAAGAGTGAACGATTAAAATTACTGGTTGTAGACCTTCCGTCAGTAAAAAAAAGTATAAATAATTTGTTAGTAAAAAAAACATTAAATATAGAAACTTTTTACAGTAATTACTATTGTCATAAGAGGGAAAGAATTGAAATAAAAATAAAATAATTTTATATATTTTTTATATTAATCTTCATACGCACAAAGTAGAAGGCATTAAAAATTACATTAGTATCATTTACCACTCTTAAATTTCCATCAAACCCTCCTACCCACAAGTAAAACTCTGTGATGCGGTGAGGCCCGACAACCCTAAACCCCTCGTGGCTTCCCTGGCTTGTGGAAACGGTTTAACACGGCCAGTTTCTAAATCACTAAAATAAAGTTTTCTTTTTACTGTTCGTAGGCCAGTAACTCATCACCATCAGCCTGCTCACAGTTCCTACCCCTCCCTGTAAACCTCCCGCGAGTCCACCACCAGGTTAATTTTTTTTACCACGCAACCAGCTCAGTCGGAAGGAGATTAGCTAGTCTAATTTTCTTGGAGTGAGTTTCTCTGAAAAATGAGGCGCCATGTTTAAAGCTTCGTTTTGGATGATATCAACTTTTTTTTCTCTATATCTATTGGGGGTTAGGGGAGGGGTACTCACCTCCTACGAGGGTGTATATTTTTCTAATCACTAGTTCTAACCACAGTTGGTCGAAATTTGTGGTTCATTCAATTCAGATCTTTCTATAATGGTCTCGTATTATATAAAAATAAAAAGTTTCACTCTTGATTGACTACATACTACATGTTTAGGTGTTACGCCATCATAATGTCTGAGGAAAACCAATGTGATAATATCAGATGAGGTCAAATTGTCAGTTCAAAACGATGATGACTTACTCTAGTGATCTTTAAAAAAAGGCGATGGGATCGACAAAAACGCCAGAATAACTTTTAATCAATTAATTATAACTTGCTAATTATATTCAACGCTTAAATTTCCCTAAAACTTAAATATATTATTATTAACCTGGTTTATTTCAGATGTTTCTTGAATATTTTTCCGAAACCTACATTTTCATTGAATGTTTGAGCATATTTTAATATTTGTTTTCATCTCATTTAATGTTAGTTCATCCAAATGAAACTTAGTATTACCTACATATTTTAAAATATTACATGGTTATTTTAACTGTTAGGTTCATTAAATGGTGTTCATATCTTGTCTTAACCAACATATTTCTCCATGAGTCAATATGTACTTAAAATAATGTAATACTTACTTTTTGCAAATACTAATTATGCAGTTGTTTCTTATATAAACTTATGTTCTTGTGGGCCTGTTCACATCTATCATCTTTAAGATTATTATTATTATTATTATTAGCACCGCGTCTTACTACCCGTTCGGGTTATACGCACTTACGCTAATGTGTAATGGTAGTGTGATTGTGAGATGAAATGAAGGACCTACAGTTTAACGTGGAATCCGAACCACGGTGGAGACCTGGCATTCCTCACATTCACAAGATGTCTTGTCAGAGGTGAAGGAAGGGTTTGGTAATCAGATAAATCTTTGACGGGACCTGGGATTGAACCCCGGCCGCCAGCATAGAAGTCTGACACCTTACTCCTAGACCGCCAGGTCACCCATCTTTAAGATCTTCATTAATAAATATATATCTGTGGGTTATTGGTTAATTTTATTTTATTCAATTTATGATGACAACATAATTTTTAACCATGTATTCTATACTAATACTTTTTTGCCTTTATTACATCAATGAAATTCATGGTTAATACTAATATGATATTAATAATTGTCACTGTCTAATTAACGTTGAACATAATTGCAAAATTTTAAATTGATAAAATAATAATTAAAGATATTCTTTTCTTATTATCAATAATATAATTCTCCTTACCAATACATTACTATGAAGATTATTAAAAATACCTTATATAATTTATCGTCGTGGTCTACCAAACGTAATTTATGAGTAAAGTTTATCACATTAAATTTATCAGGGTGGTCTATAATGTGTAATTTATCAGTTATCTTACAACATTCAATTTATTAACGTCCCCTAGCACATGTTTCTTATTAATGTAGCTTACCTCATTTATTTATCGGTGTAGTTTACTACATGTAATTTATTAGGATAATTATCTAAATAGTGCTTGCTACTGTAATAGTATTCTTCTTTCTTCACTAGGTAGACTTTGTATATATAGCCTGTTCATCTCTAAAACTTAATCAAAGAAAGAAGTTTATTATTATAACCTTTTCTGTATTAATTGAAAGCCTTATTAAAATATTACCTTATGCTCAAAAAATTTAAAAGATCTTTAATAAAAAGTATAGACTGCTATAATGATTAGGTACTTAAAATAACCTACTAAAGGATGGCATATTCCTGAAAGCGAATGAAAATATCATTTTTAAACATTATTCATCAGTTCACTTCAATATTTCCCATAGTCTTCTTTGTTTAAACAAGCTGCCCTACTTTCCGTTCTACTCCCCCTAAACAATATTTCAATTTTCCTAGCCAAGACAAGCTACGACGCCATTGTTCGCACACTCGCGGTTTACCCCTCCCTTAAAACCTTTAGAGTGCGGTTTTCTGTGAAACAACAAAACACTCATTTTCCATTCCCTTCCAAACATACTACCCCCTCCTCCCTTTCTACTTGTCTTTATTTAATCTCTTTTACACTTCTATAGTCTCGTGTCTTGTTTTCTTCTCTTACTCTCTGTGTTCCATGTTTTATAGCTAGGCCTGGTTTACAATTTTATTTTACTCCCCCATCACATCATACTACCCATCCCATCCCATCCTTGCACATTTAATTACTATCATAAGTTTGTAATAAGGAATCCGCAATTTGTAAGAAAGATGTCTTTATTTGCTTGGAGGAAAAGTGGGGATCTCGTGACGTATTAAACACCCTCAGTTCACCAGTCTGAGATCCAAACCTTGACCTCCCCCTTCACAAATAAACCATTCTGGATGAGCCTGACATTTTGTCCGCGTAGTCACTGATGCGGCTTGGCTCACGACTAAAATTTCAACGCTTGAGTGACACATTAAGATGAGTTAATCCAAGATGTTGGTTAATGATTATATCGGTGTTGATTATGGCTTGGACTCGCAAAAATGGCCACGTGGATACTGAGTCAGTTTTGTCTAGGTTTGTTTTAAAGTTCCTAGGATGTAAGGGTTCAAACTCCACTGTGTGAACAATGATGTGTTGTCCCGCACTTCCCAATCTCAAGGATTTCCCACTCTGGCGCTTCACAAATGTGTGTATAATTCCTTTAGATTCTACTTTCCTCATATTTAACCATATAATTAAAAGGTGTGGATAGCTCAGAATGCGTTACATAAAAATTAGAAACATGTGTTTTGTTTGGAGAAGAAAAGAGTTATTCTCTTAAAAAAATATTAATAAACAGGGTGTACTGGGCAATATAGCAAATTAAAGTCACCTGCTTGGGTTTCTGGCCACCCAACCGTCTTTAACTAGACTAGTTTTTTTTCTAAAAATGGGTGTGCTGATATAACTATACTCAGTTTTATTAATCCAAACAGTTTTATTAGTACACAGATTTTATTGAAAGATTTATTTTATTATTATACCAATTATGCAGTTGATTCTTAAATAAACTAATGTTCTTGTAGGCCTATTCATATTTATAATCCTTAAGATTTTCATTAGTAACTATATATTTGAGGGTTATTGGTTAATTTTATTTTATTCAATATATAATTTTTAACTATGTAGTCTATAATTATCATTTTTGCCTTTAGTACATCAATAAAATTCACATTTAACACTAATATTATAATAATAATTGTCATTATCTAATTAACATTTAAAATACTTTTTAAATTTTAAATTGATACAATATAAATACAAGGTATTCTTTTCTTATTATCAATAATATAATTCTCCGTACCAACAAATCACTATGTAAATTACTAAAAATACCTTATATAATTTATCATCGTGATCTACCAAACGTAATTTATGAGTGAAGTTTATCAAATTAAATTTATCAACGTGGTCTACCATGTGTAATTTATCAGTTCTCTTACAACAGTCAATTTACATTGTGCATGAGAATTTTAATATATTAGTTTAAATTAGACGACCTCAAACATCCAAGACTAATACAATCACAACGTGTTTACTTACCACAAAATTTGTTACTGACCTTACGGTTTGTGACCTAATTTAAAATGTGTGAATTGTGAAACATGCTTAGCTCTAACCTTTCCTCTACAGTCCATCCTTTCCGGCACGTAGGTGCGCGCATGCGTTTAGGGTTCCAATGTTTAACCGAATCACGTAAAGAGCGTGCCTTTGTAATTAAAAGCAACGCTCTACACAAGCTGGTATTTTTGTATTCAATGCCAGACCCACTGGAGTACGTGGAGACATGCGTACTTGATGTTTCGAAAGGCTTAATGGGAAACCCTGGTTCTACACCTTGTGTCTATACTTTTGTTTTAATTAGTACGTCCAGCACAAAGGCTATTAAATATCACACTAACGTAAAGTAGGAACGAGGAAAACCACAGTGACCAATCACACTTGGAAAATCTCCAATGGTCCACCTAGTCTATCCTCAAGTTAATCCAGTCTTTTACTTCTTGACGCCTTAGACTACGTGACCCCCTGTGCTATTAGGGGTTTTAACTATTATAAGCATTCAAAGTGTGTATCGATATACAGAAATTATTAATATAACTAATATGTTCATGAAGATTAAGATGATTCTTTTTAAGGTCTTTAAAAAATATTTGGAAAGGAATTAAAGCTAGTAACATTTTGCAAATTTATGTATAGATATCTGAATACACTTTAATTTTAAAAGATTTTTTCTTGGATGTTTGTGTGTTTTATCTTTTCAAATTCGTTTCCTCTTGAATTTGGTTAAATTGACTATGGTTGAAATACAATGAAACCAATTTAAATAATCTCTTTAATCATTATAATATTCTGGTAATCTAAATATTCTCATTCGTGTTTATCTATTCTAGTGTGGGAGCGTTTTCTATTTAATTGCCTCTTTGTTTATTCATTTTTAAATAGCGTGTCCTACCACCCATCCTTAGTATCTACGTATCTAGAATGCTGTGGCAAAGATAAGGAAGGTGCAATTTAAAGGATACGCACCAACAAATAGAGTGGAAAGCAGTAGAGAGATCATTCATGATAACACCCCTGTTACACCTAGTCGGGATTTGATCCCCAAACTCTCAACTAGAAAACTAGACACGATGATTTTGACGTTTAGTCGGTTAATTCAACGATGCAAGCCACAGTTACCGATCACTTGTGAAAACAACCCCCAACATACCCTAGAAATATTTTAACCTTGACCTCTCCTCTCCTTAAACAACCAGACTGTTGAGAGCTTGACGCTTTAGACTTTTAGACTGTGTGACCACTTGTTCTGGGAATACATGTTTAAGCTTAAGACTTAATTTGATTTTTTTTAAATCACTAAATAAGCTTTAACAATTTCTTTTTGATGACTACTATGCTTTAAAAAAATAATTTTGCCTAATATCTTAAATTGGTTTTGTTATTATACAGACCTACAAAGTATTTAGTGTTGGATTGATTTTACTACAGTTTATTTTATGGCACATTAAATCTAGTATAATACACACAATAAGAAATTATACTAGCTTACTAACCCTCATCGTACTGTTATCTTAATTAAATATTATATATATATATATATATAACATATGTGTGTGTGTGTGTGTGTGTGTGTGTGTGGACGAAATACTGAGGGAAGTTGTGGAAAGAAAGAATTAGGAAGGTAAAGATGAAATCATTGGTGTTTGCAGAAGATTTGATGGTGTGGGGTATTGAGGAGTAAGAAGTACAGAGGAAGTTGGAGGTTTGGGAAGAAGTGCTGGAATGGTATGGATTGAGGTTTAATGTAAGGTAGAGTGAGATGGTGATCCCGACAAGAAAGAAAGATAGGTACACAAATGTTGAGACATTGTGGAGGGAGCAATATAATATAGTAAAAAATGTCAAGTATCTGGGCACTATTGTAGAGGAGACTAGAAGAAACAGAAGAGAAATGAGTGAGAAAGGAAGGCAAGGTGAGGCATTTTTCAGAAGTGTGCCTCTCCTTCCCCTTCGCCACCAGGCTTCCACGGAACTGCTCAGTCCTAGTCGGTGTCAGCTCTATGTAGTGAGTATGGATAGGTTTAATGCTGAGTTAGCCGATATGCACCTCACGTATGTTTACATAGAATGAAATGAAAGATTGGCCCAATTACGCTATCAGGAGCTGTTCCCGTAGTGACCGCACCCTCATCACAGCCCATTTGCATCCGCACATAGGCACCTACAAGAAGCCGAGTTATTCTGTTTTTATATGCATGATACTGGCCGTGCGAGGTATGTCAGAACACCCTAACTTGAACAGTAGTTGCGGCATTGCACGAGATGTGCACGTGAGCCATGTAAATGTTTTGAACATCTTACACGAACAGCTCTTGCAACCGTATCATTGACAGAAGGTTCACGCATTGCAGCCAGCGGACTTTCCACATCGTGTGGTGTTTGCAAATTGGATCTTATAGCAATGTGCAGACAATCCTATTTTCATGCTTTCATCTTGTACACCAACGAGGCAATGTTTACCAGAGACCGCATGTTCAACAGTCAGAATATCCATATCTGGGCTGACGAAAGCCCATATGCACTTCAGTATCGCAGCTATCAACATACATTTGGGTGACCTGGTGTTCTAGGGGTAAGGTGTCAAACTTCTATGCTGGTGGCCGGGGTTCAATCCTCGGTCCCGGCAAAGATTTATCTGACGCGTCGCTGTACAGTGAATCATGATCATGGTGGTCGACATTTTGAACAGCTGCTGTAAATAAACAGGTCTGTACAGTACGTACAGTAACAGAACAGGTATTGAACAGTAATGTAACAAACGTGTTAGCGTTTTATCCCGATTTTTGTTGCATTACCCATGATATTTGTGTTGTAATTTGTGGTTATCAGTTCATATACTAAATGTCATTACAGAAGTCAGAAGGTAATGAGTGATTGAGTACTTTCTTTGTAATATCACAATACGTCTGTCACGGTCCAAGAGACATTACATCAACTTACTCAGTAATGAGCCACTAAAGGCCATGGGTTCTTTTTATCAAAACACTCAGCAAACATCCCTGAACCACCAATGAACGTTTGTAGGAAGAGTTCATATCCACCCTGTGTGTGTGTGTGTGTGTGTGTGCGTGCGTATATATATAGAAAGAGAGAGAGACATGATAATTTTTAATAACTTTAACAATATAAAGAGTATAATATCTCAAAATAAATATATAAGACCGTTCCGTCCAAAAGATTATAAAATACATTCTCTAGAGTCTTTAATTCATTTATACTCTACAGAATTTACTGGGTGTTTATTAATGTTTTAAAATGGTGGAGTACAATTGCTTCCATGGTGTGATGAATAATTTTTTTTTTTTTAGAATGGTAGCATGGACAGAAAGCTT
This sequence comes from Timema douglasi, assembly GCA_901482245.1. Classification (NCBI taxonomy): domain Eukaryota; kingdom Metazoa; phylum Arthropoda; class Insecta; order Phasmatodea; family Timematidae; genus Timema; species Timema douglasi. The sequence goes on along the minus strand of CABEEJ010002253.1, from coordinate 11,846 downwards.
TCAGAGAAATTCTTGGCTAGCTATCTTACATTTGAACTATAATAAATTTTAGCATCCATTTTTTTGAAATCGTGCCAAATCAAAACCTGCTTTAGAAGTTTGGTCACTATCCAATAGAATATATATATATAAAAATGGGAACAAAGCATTAAAAACCAACAAAAAATTTTTACTCTATTTTGTGTGTGTGTGTGTGTGTGAATGTCTAGAACTTATTCATAGAAATTACCCAACATATCACACGGGTGGACCACATTGATCAGTATATGTTGACGCATTCATTCCCCTTCTAAGATAAGAGTGGTGAGGATTACTTATACACATTTGGGAGATCACTGTTTGTTTTAACAGCTTGTTACCCACATCAGTCGACATGTGGACTTAATTTCAGCCTAATCTAATCTAGTTAACTGGGGATTAGGAGGCAGTGGTTCGAACCTCAGAAAGAATTACTGAGAATGGTTTTCCTCAAAGTGTGTCACACATCAGTAGCCTATCAGAGAAACATTAATGCGTATAGCTGGGAAGGTTAATAAGAAGTGGTGGTAAAACAAACAAAAAATAGATTAAAACTAAAGACTTAGATAGTGATTGATACTAAAGATTAAAGAGAATCTTTAGTATCAATCACTATCTAAGTCTTTAGTTTTAATCTATCAACACTCCTTACGTAAGATTATTTTAGAATGTTTTCTAAAATGTTAAACAAAAAATAGTTGGTGAGTTATTCTTTGACCTTATTTTTAAGTGTGAATTGAGCTGGTTATAAGCTATTAATTCATACTTATTTCTGGTGCGTGAAGTTATACTCATTATTTGTTGAACTTATTTTTAATTGTGCTGGTTATAAACTATTAATTCATACTTATTTCTATACTAGATTAGGCTTTCTCACACGGTGAGACAATTCTTACTAATGAGGTGCAAGGTATTTTATTTATGTGCGATGTAGCGTGGTTATATCTTGGAATCAACCATCGTTGAGCTATTAATTGCTAAGGTTCTGGCAAGCTGTAAAAAAGTTTGCATAACGCAGTGAAGATAAATTAGAAAAAATCAATTTTCGGCCTTGGAAAATGAAGCAATAGAATTGATTATGATGATGTTTGAATAAGTATAGGTCTACCTTTATGGAGTTAATTGATAAAAAATGACGCCACTCAAAATTACAAAATTATATCAATTGCCATTTGAAAACAGTCTTCTCCTGTATCTCCACAAAATAAAACTCGACACGAATCACCTTTGTGATAGGATTATTTTACTCTTCCTAGTGACGAGTAGATATTTTATTATTTCATTTGATACACAGTTAAATAAGGACAATTTTCATGTAAATATATTTTAGTTTTAATATTATTAAAATAATCTTTAGCGGCTATTTATAGAATTTTATTATTTTTAATATCTTATAACAGTTACAAAATCTTGTCAAAAATTAGAGTATATGGTAGAAAAATACTCAATTATTAATTTTGCTAATTAAAAAACCAATAGTAAGAAGGGAAGACTTAAAATATTACTCCTAATTTTGAAGGGAGGCTTGAATGAAAAATAGGTTTGGGAAACTTCGTTACAAAACATATACAACAATAAATTAAATCATTTGATTAATTTATGACAAATTAAAAGATGCCAATTATTTTTCCTGGCTTTGATAAGAGTATAAATCCGAGAAAATAAATTCACTATAAAACTCTATATGGAATTCAATGGTGAGACTTACTGATTTCAAGTGGCACCACTGCATACAATTGTAAATAACATTTTAAAAATCCCACAAGACATTCAAATTACTGCATAATGGGAATATAATATGTATTTATTCTTATCAATCTCATAATGGAATGCGTAAAGTCATGTGTTTCAACGATTGCGATTGGATACAAAAAAACTCTTGGTAAATCTGGACTGCGCAAGTGCGATATGTTGCAATTCCTACCGAGACCTGCGAGATAATTTAAATATACCACCAATCTTATTTTGTTATATTGCTAAGAGTGACTGAGCAATCGAGGTTATTAAAACTATTTCCTTAAAAGCATAACATCGCACAATTTCAGAGTGGTTAAAATATAGTCTCTCTACTTTACGACCCTATATGTTCAGGGTAGTAAAAACCATTTACCTCTTTTCTGGAAGTTAATTTTTGTTTTGAGTGGTAGAAACTATTTTTTATACTTCTGGATGTCATTTGAGGTGTAGATTTAAATTAACACTTTCAAAATGGTCGTGACCAACTCCTTATATATGTCAAATTGTTCCTTTATTTAACAATTTTGTTGTTATTGTTAGGTGTATGATATCTGACCTACTAAGATCAAGTTACGAACTGGAATGTATTAATTACAAACGGGTCTCATGTCTGTGAATATTCTATATGATGGCACAAATAAACTTTATGGAGTCATTCCACATTAGAACAATACAGAGCAAGAGGCAGGCATATTTCCGTAAAGATAGTGCCAACTTTTGCGAATATTGGGTATCATTTAATCAGTACAACGAATCCTCCGGCCATTAATCTCAGTTTTCTAGACCAGAGCAACTACTTTTTTTATTCAATTAACTCTTCATTTGTCCTAACGAGGCTTATTTTACCCCGTTCTAGACCCACTGCTTCACAGAATACCCAGGGACGAATCCCAAGACTTATGGATATTTAGCCAGGAGCTCTGATCACCAGATCACAGAGGTGGTCATTATAGAACAAATGTGTTAATATTAATGTTACTAAATAAATAAACATATCTTATATTAAATTAGAAATGTTTGCGGACTCAACTACAACCAGGGTGGACAGATTTTTCTTGAGATATAAAAATCCAGAGCGCAACTTAATTTTGAGGGAAAGTAAGTAAAGCCGTTGGTCCAATGTCAATTGTGATATGTGAAAATACATTTCCCAGCAAAATTGGTAGGACCTTTTACTCTCGCTCATAGGAATTCTCGTGTGCTGATATAACCAGTAGGTTCAGAAAGTGCAGATTAGAAATATATATTGTAAAGTCATTTCCCTGTATGTTTGTGTCCCACATCCGATCACTCCAGTACCAGATGCTCTATCAGTTAACCCTTCTACCTATGGTTAAAATTGATTAATTCTTCCCAAAGTTAGCATCAGCCGCAATCTTGCCCCTTACCCAATCACATAATTCAACTCATCTTCACTGAAGTGTTGTGTTAGCTTTATCTTGTATGGATACCACTTGTTCGTGTAAGCAATCCGCTGAATGATTCTTCAGTATCTATTACTTCCCGGAGGAAGCCGTCAGTTACTCTTCTTCGGACTCTTTGACAATGCCACTAGCACTTCCATGGAGGTCCGCTCATCTGTAGTAGTTCTAGGCCGTCTGCTTCTCGTTTGGTCTTCGACACTTCTCGTTTACTGAAACTTTTCAATCAGCTTCGCCACTGTGTAATGCATTACGATAGTTCTGGAGCCGTGAGAAATGAATGTCTTTGCAGCATGGTGACAGCTACCCGAAACAATCAGAAAATGATCTAATTTAAACTTTCTTTTCTTAAAGGCGTTTAACAAACTCATATTCAATCATTTTTATTAAATATTTATTTATGTAGACTTTATCACTACTCTGCATGACGATTGTCCTTTTGCTCATGCTATAAGTATTTGAATGATTTAATTGTTGTGGGTGTAACACATATATTTAGTTATAGTAACGTTAGTTGAATTAACAGTTAATTTATTTTAGAAATATTTTATAATTACTTTAGCAACTCCTTTGATAAAAGAATATTATTATTTTATGTCCAATGACAGGTTGAGTGCCACTATCTGTTTTGAACCACCCGAGAGTGTAAGGTGATCATTGGAGAGTGCAAGGTGATCATTGGAGAGTGCAAGGTGATCATAGTAGAGTGTAAGGTGATTATAGGAGAGTGTAAGGTGATTATAGGAGAGAGCAATGTGATCATTGAAGAGTAATGTCAGATATACAGAACCAGATTCTTCTAGCTGATTGGGGGGAAGTGTGGATAGGTAAATAAGGGAGCCTAATAAAGGTATAAAATATGCAATAATAAAAATAATAAAATGTAATTTCAAAATCTAGAGATGAAAGAAGACGAGAAAGGAGCTAAGTAATCCAGGAAAGTGTACTTTCCTGAAAACAAGTGTAACGAAATAAAGTGGGCAAAGTAGTCGCTGGTGATACACTGTCCTTTCATGTAATAAGAGTTAATAGAAGAGAGCCAATTAGGTCAGAAGTATACACTTCTATAAGAAGGTTATAAAGGAGAGGTGGCTTTGGATGACACACTTCCTGGGATGAAGTGGCAGAGAGAAGAATGAGGTCAAGTTAGCCAGAACAATAGACTTCCGGTAAAGGGATAAGAGGAAAATAAAATATAGGAGGCCATCTTATCGTGGCAAACACAATTCTAATTCAAAAAGTTGAGAGAAGAATAAGATGGGGCAAACACCACTCACAGAGAATCAGGAAGATATATAGATGGAGTGGTAAAGGAAGAGATTACAATTAATTGTGTAGAGAAAATAACAAAACTATTAAAATCATGGATTAAGGATAGAAACTCTTTTCTATATCCAGGAAGGACCGTCAGTTTGCTCCGGATATCTAGATATATTTCAGATGACAATGGTTCAGGATGGATTAAGATAGCGCTAAAGAGAATGAGTTTATTTTTATGTAATCTTTGATAAAATTTCATTCAAAGCGGACTTTAAAAACTGGCAATAACACATTGGTAAGAAAGTATACTGTTTATTACGTTGATATAGCACATTCAATCGTTGATTTATTAAAATATTGCCAAAATTATATTTTTTCTTAAATAATGATAGTTTAGATGTATATCTTAAATTGAACTATATTTTTGTAATTAAATAGTACTTTATTTATATAGAGCACTATCCCATAAAAATAAGCGTATTCTTTATTCATTGTTTTATAATAAATATCAAGCTATGACAAGAAATATTTAAAATGGCACGTTGATGTTGAAACTACTCTTTAAGGATTATGAGCCTCACTTGCATCCATAAAGTGGTGAAAGGAAAAGCGGGAGGGGCTACGGAAGTAGAGTACATTGAACTTTATTCAGGATGGTGGAATGTCCGAGCTTTATATATAAGAATAAATAATTTAATGATAAAATATTATAATCATTTATTTCAATATTAAGTGTGGCTCCTTGGATGGTAAAATGATTTATTGTTGATTATATGATGTTATTAAAATAAAGTGTGTAGAGTAAAGTAACTATATTAAATCAAGATTTTGCACAGACTTTCAGAAACAATTTTTAAGAATAAACGAAGAAACGGTGGTAAGGGGTAAGATGGAAGTAGATTTTAAATTAAGACCTATAATGAAAAACAAAGGTTCACAGTAAGTTTTGACACTGTAATTGCTTAGTTTTATATTTAATAGCTGATATTCTATATGCTTAGTATTTAAAATTTCATATCTCTCTTCTTCAATAATATCTCGTTTAGTTAAGTGGTATCACTAATGTGAAAGGTAAAACATATTAATTATCATAATTAAGATATCGAGGTATTAATTTCTTATGTGGCCGAAAACATCTTGATTGGTGAATACAGAATATTCTTAGGAGATCCTTGGGATATCAAGGTTGAAAGCTATATTGAATCTGGAAAGAGTAGGAAGACGAAACTGATGTGCCACTTATGTATACTGAAAAGAGGCTTGCTCCTTCTCAAAGTCGAGGATAGCTTTCTTCTGGGCCTGCAATTGTCTTGATCTTAGATAATCACATGTTTTATAAGCTGACGACTTCCGCACGTCCATCTTAGACTCTGCCTTAAACTATGAGTGAAGAATGACCATGGGCACGGGACGAATCCTGGATTGCTCACTGGTAAGAGCATTGGCGTACTAAGCCGAAGGTCCCGGGTTTGATTCCCATGTCCAGGTGTCATTTTTTAATTTTCAGAATATGATATCTATGAGGGACTATCCCCACTAAAATGCATTAACAATAGTTTCGGCTATTTGTTTCATTAATTGTTTTGCGAGAGAAAATATTCCTCGGAATTCTTAGGCAAACTTTGAATTACACGATTTTCTCATTTCTTAACACTATGATTTTCTCAAGAAATAAGAAGTATCTTCCAATTCGAGCTAAATATATCAAAATATGTTTTACCTTATGATCAAATAAATAGAATTCTAGCTGCACCTGGATAAGAGCTACAATAGGATATTTAGGTGTAAAATTATCTGTATATCTAAGAATACAAGATTCTAATATATTAAAAAAAACGATAATAACACAATAATTATAAATCTTGTATTGTGATATCTTTTAAAGTTTAGTTTGAGTGACAAGGGATTTTATCAACAACTCTTTCATTTATCAGAGGCTTTGTCACTATCTTGCAGGAGGATATTTTTATTGCAATTCGTGTTATACTAATCTATCTGGCCCATCCGCATATATTCACAAGTATGGTAGGGAAAAAAAAGGTAAAGAGTTTGAGAAAATTTACTCGTGTTTGCATGGAGGGGAAATGGAAAGTAATTTAGGAAATACCATCCCAATACAAAAGAATAGGGCTTGAACCCCTATCGCCCCATTATTGGTAAATAATAGTAGATGAAACTTATGAATTTTTATTACACTCACCCTGTTGCATATTATATTGTAATTAATCTTGGAGTGGCATTTTAACAGTGGCGTATTCGGAGAAATATTAATAGATATGCTGTACTCTAAGAGTTGCAACGGAGATTTGGGGGCCAAGGACCCTCAACCACCTTTGTCCAAGAACGCCAAGGGATTATTACAAGGGATATATTTGAAGATGTGTTCATATAGAACAGTGATTCTCGAACGTTTATTATTTCCCTTTAGCTGTATAATATATTAGGAAATTTTGAGACCCCCTATTCTCAACCCATATTCTCTCTTCTTTTATTTATACATGACGATGATTACCATCCACTCAAAATGTAATAAAAGTAACTCCATAGTGTCAGCCCGCATTCAGGTTATACCTACCGAGTGGCTACCAAACGGTTTGACGAGTTAGTACCAACGCTTGCGGATATAGAGTGTCATGTGGTCAGCACAACGATGACTCCAACCATTAAATTCGGCTTTCTATACCAGAGCCACTGATACTTTATTCGAGTAGGTCCTTATTTATACACTCTAGGCTGAATCTAACCCGTTCCAGACCCACTGATTCCCAGATAATCTGGACGCGCCAGAATCAAACCCGGGACCTCTGGGTCCGTAGCCAGAACCTATGACCACTAGACCATATAGGCGGTCCTCAAATTGTAATGATATCTACATGGCTAGAAATTTAAGTAAGTCTTAATGTCGGGGCTAAGAGAGGTATGGGCACATTTCCGAATGCATAAGAGAGACAGATCCTATTCAATTAGCCTAGTGCAATTAAAAGTAGCAATACTCAAAGAAAACAATTATAATAAGAGTAAAAGGAAGTGATACATCGATCAAGCGTCCATCAGATCTTGGTGAGAGGGAATCAGGTGGATTGTACAACTCACGTTGCAATTAAAACTAATTTATAAAGGTTAACTTATCTCACACAATGCTGCTTGGAAACAAACGAGTCTCCCAACTTGAGAATTTATGCTTCAGAAGCAATTAAGATACGTAAACTCTGACTAACATAAGGGAGATTATTTATTACTTAATACTCTATCGCTACGTCATTGATTTATTGCTAAGATATCTACTCATAACTTTTGCTGTAAGCATAGGTGCACCCAAGGAGGAGAGGGTCAAAATGGGTATTTGACCACCTTGCCCTTATTTCCCCAACACCACAAATATTGTTAATAGAAATTTAAATAATACTAAGTATAGCTAACATTGAAGATGTGTCGAATGTATATGCTACATTTTAAGACCAGGTTTCAGACTTAAGCCTAATATTAAAATTGTTTACGGTCACACACAAAATTAACAATTAAAAAAACATACAAATAATAGCTTTAATACTATTTGCATCATTTAAATTACTTAATTACTATAACACTATTCAAAATTATTTATAAAAGCATTTAATATTCTTAAATATTCTCGGCCTTCAGGGATTAGGAGGCTGTGTAACCCCAAACCCGCTCTCTCCATCAAAATATCATTCTTGCTACAACCTTGATTGAATACCTCCTCCCAAAGTAAATGGCTGGGTGCGCCACTGATTAAGTAAATTATAGAATTATATTTTATCTTTTCCTTCTAAATCATCTTGAAATGGTGAACTCACACTCCTAACACTTTGGATTCTTTGATGTATAATTATATAAATTCACAATGACTAATAAGTCGTTGATGTAAACAAAAACTAAAAGAACACTATTAAAACTCCACGATCCTTTCTACTAAACAAAAACAAGAATTACCGTCAACTACGGCTAAAGTAGCCTCGTCACCCCTTCCTTTACTTTTCCCAACTCTATCAGCGCTGAAGCGCCTAAATTTGAAAGAGTGGTTAAATGTGTTTGCCAAATACATGATAATACATGTGACTAGAATACCTAAACATAAATCAATGTATTTAATTAGTGTATAATTTAAAGCTTGTTACGTATACTAACTATTATTTTACAATTAATTTTATATATATTTTATGTATTATTACTTAAATTATACTAAATTATCTTGATAAATAACAATTGGGATCTTGAATCTTTTTTCAAAAGTTGGCACAATGATTAGCTTGCTTCACAAGAACAGCATGACTTTGGTTGTGGAAACCCAAGCTCATTGACCAATTACTTATGGGCGAGAGGAAAGGTATGTGTTGCCACCCCCTAGACATTGGGCAAGGTAATTAGAGCCTCCTTAGCTTGCCTTGCGTTTTTCAATTAGCAAGCCCTGGGTATACTATTGTGCTAAGTAGAACCTTTTGGAGGAAGATATACTGAAAACACAGTGTTCTTGGAATATGAACCAATATTAGTTTTAAAATTAATAATTGATTACACGTATATGTATTAAAAATTTAAACATTAGTGTTTACACAGTTTACACAAACCGCATTGAATTAAACAAAAAACTAGTCCATATCGTTTTGGGTAAGCGGTGCAGGACTAGCATACCCAGAGAATACGCCACTGCATTTTAAATAAACGTGTTGTTAGGATTTAGAGTTCAGGGAAGATAGTTGTCAGGTTCATTACGCACGATGGATATCTTCTCCCGACTGAATATTTTATCAAGTATGTCTTTAATTTTGTCAGCGAGGGTTTAAATGTAAATACTTTATTACTTTCTAAGCACATTTACTATTTAAAATACTATCCTAATAAAATAAGTATGAATATATGTTTTAATTGAAAAAATCTTTAGAATTTTCGCTCTTGGGTCCAAATAATCACATTGCGTCGTAGAGAGCCATTAAAAAATATCATAGTGTATTAGACCTTATTTTAATTACCAAACTATTTAGAGAAATATGTAGCAGTCATATTTAGTGCAAAATATTTTTATTTTATTATAACAATGCTTAACGTATAACACGGAATTAATCCTTGTATAACAGTTCAGGTTCACAACAAACCAGATTTCCAGAGAAGGGAAAGTCGATGATCAAATATCGGTCATGTGCATATGTGAGCAATAGCTGTTGTTTATGCCCCACTATACCCCACTAATGCTGTGCAACTCCTCTAAAATACCCTACTCATCAAGGCCCCTTAAGTTGGGAAAAAATAGGAATGTTTTGCAAATGTTTACATCAAAAAATGTATTCATCAAAATAAATAAAATATTTCCCCAGTAGAAACACAGAGTTTAATTTTTTTAATATGTGATTTCAACATTTCTTGAAAGTCAGTCAAGGGTGTCCTGGAATTCAATGACAACTTTTTATCTTCACTAAAGAGTTGGTCATCTAATACTGCTATACTCATGTTAGATATTTATAAGCTGTTGAGGTCACCATGTTAAGAAAATTAAATTATATGTTTGTACTGAAGAAATATTTTAATTTCTTTGGAAAAAAAAATTACATCAAAACTTTAAAACACACTGCCCTTTTCTCGTGTCCCTTAAACTCCGACATTAAATTAGGTTGCTGATAGCATTTGTTTTAAACTAAATGGCATGACTCACTTCACGTATATTCAGTTCTCGCTCTTTAATCTTAATACTAGTAGTAGTAAGATTTGTGAGGTGATTTAATACACATTACGGCAAAGGCACTTCACCAAAGAGCATAAATTAAATAATATATACTGTTACAGAAACACCGATAAAAGCATAACATCTCTGTAAAACAAAGAGAATAGCAATTAGTTCCAAATTTCAAAGACTTACATAAAAAAATGTATATGCTTTTAGCTTAGAAACCAATGGTTTTATTAAAATATATTTAAAATAAATGATTTCTATATTTAATAACTCTACAACTTTATACGTTTGATGTTAGGCCAAGATATACACAGGAAGAATCGCCTACACGTATTATTTTCAGAGAGCCATGAAACGTCAACATTTATCAAAACTTCTAGTCCAATTTTATTTAAAAAGGGGCGAGAGAAACCACAAAGGAAACTTGGAAACTTAAGTTATTACACAAGTAGATAACTAAAATATATACTGATAAAAAGAGACTGAGGAATTACAATTTTAATATAATGGTTGATTAATTTATTACGATATTGACCTTAACAAAATATGGTTGAAGTAACTTATTTTAAAATAATTAATGCCCAATTATTTTAACTATCTTATTACAGCATTAAAGAATATATTTGCTAAAGCTAGCCCGGAAAGTAGGATTGATGACTATTAATCATATAATAAAATGCTATTAATTTCGTTTGTTCTTTATATTAATTTAAGGTTGCCAACTACTTCAAGAGACATATTTTCACACTACGGTAGGCTATTATTTGACGTCAGAGTCTTAAAGTTCCTAAACAACTAAATCAATCACAAGCTATTTGAATAAATATTGTTTAGAAATTATTTATAATATCTATTTGTTTCTTAATATTTTTTTGGACAGGGATGCATTATTTGTCTTAAGCTTCCATAAATATGAGATAATTGAATCTTAAATACATTTTAATTTTAGATCACAGCACTATTAAGATAGAAGGCTATTAGAAGAGGACCATAGTTTTTATATATCCTATTATATCAAATAGTGTTAGATGATTAAAATTTGTAAGGCATTTCGGTTATCTGGTGATACTCTAAAACTATTTTCTTACTGAAAAATTATTCATATTGTGGAAGATTATAGCAGCTTGTTTAGCAAAAATTAACAAAGTTTGATATTTAGGTTGGACCCTACTATCAAACTATGTCCATACATACCTTATAAATTGCTTACCTATTTTCTTAAAAGCAGTGGAGCAGGAGGGATTGTTCTATTTCATGTTTAACTTTTTTTTTACTTCCTTTTGTTTTTCTCATCAACTGAAAACGGATAAACGAATGAAGACTAAAAGTTTCTGCATCATCTGGAGTGAAGAGATACACCAGTAAAAGAGGAAATTGGCCGTTGTTTGTCTAGAAACGAATCAAGGGAGCTGGAGAAGGACCGGACTTTCTCACGATATTCTCACTCCCTTCCCCAGACACCCCAGCCAATACCCCCCTTTCAATACTTTTTTACACCCTTATTTCTTTGGTCATCGTTAGTTTCGTTGCTCTCCAAAAAATTCTCCTTGGTTAGCAATTCTTTTTTTTTCATCCTGAGGGACGATGGAATATTGGAAGAAGAAGGGGCAGAAATAAAACTTATTTTTTCTTTTACTTGGTTTAAATTGAAATCATTTGCAAAGAAAACTTCTCTTAGAAAAATTTCCTTAAGGTGTAACTCACACTGCTGATCAGAGAAAGCT